>JAPYZN010000812.1:0-24107 GCA_030522865.1 Psyttalia lounsburyi
TTCATTATGTCTTGATTTTATCAATTCATTTAAAGCAACCAGTGTTCCGCCACCAGAAATGTTATTTCCCATCACATACCAACTATATTATACCATCTGTTATTCATTTGGACAATGTAAGTGAAGAGGCGCTATAACGTACTATTACCAAATGGTTTATATACTATATTTCGGATTTTTTTTTTGGAGATGACAGATACAGCAAACCCTCAGTAGATAGTCCCTTTAAATGCGATGCAAAGGCAGACAATTCACATGGCAAGTTTCCCTCTCTTTCAATCGAAATACTGGAGGTTATTTTACATTTCATCACAAGTCATCTTCAGATAGTAAAAGTATTAATATACAGATTCTAATTTGTAGTTTCATGACGATGGACTTAAAAAAATAAAGGAAAATTTAATTAATCAATTCTTTTAATAAACTACGTACAATTGATAATGCTGACGACTTAAATGGCGGATTGTTCACATCTGGGATATAGTTTTTTGAGCGAATTATGATTCACACCCGGCGGAATTTTCAGATTACTGAAATGCCGCTATATAAATTTTGTCACTGCAGTAAGTGCACATATGGAATTTTTCGTCTGCACATATCTGCATGTTAACCGATCATCATGATTGATATTCAAACAATTGATACTGACTCATTATTGGATTCTCCCAGAACTAACATGTGTACCGAAAAAACGTTCCAAAATCCTGACCATACTCTACTGGATGCTTAATACAACATTCCCGAGGAATTTCGATGAAATTTTTCCTTCAGATTCACTTCCTAATACAGTCAGACAGCTAATAAACCTCATCCAAAAAAAAATTAAAGAGAAGAATTTCATTACAATCATTGCCTGCAATACAACAAAAAGTTTTCAAAATTCAAGGCCCATCACTATGAAATTTCAGGTCCACCTCGGGCGGTAATCGTGAATTCAAGTGAATCTATCAAGGACTGCATCTGCTCAGAAATTACGGAGAACCTCCGGATCGACATTCGTGAGGAGACCGAGGTCAAGCCACCGTCTCCACGCAGTCCCAGTCCGGAAGTGACTCACACCATAAGGATTGCCATGAAATACCTTGGTCAATCGCAGCGTCGACCAGAAGAGACGATCGGAAACGATGGAACCAGAACACCAGAAGACACTCCGAGAGACACGAAAAGTGACGACTCTAAAGAAGGAAGTGAATGTGGTGTTAACGTGGCATTGGACTTTACACTCAATTGCTGCAGTGTTCAACTAACAACTAGAGATATTACTCTAAAACCTGCATCTAATGAAGGCAAAAATTCGACTTAATTTTTCTAATCACATCTCAAAATATAAATTCCCGATTATTCAATATAGTTTTTTAAAATTCTGAATATATTCTAAAATTAGTCGAAAAATTATGATAATTTTTTTACGAATGTCTCGATTTCTTAAATGTAACATGGTTCGAATTCATTAATTAATACATAGCAATCACAAACCATCAAAGAAACCTATAATTTAACTCTCCGCATTCCCCAAACCTGAAAAAAATATAGTAAATAAAAAATGCCGACTGATACAAGAATAATAAAATCCAATTACCGAATGTGATATATCATGTATTCAGAGACAAGAAATAATTGGTTAACAAATGAAATGAAAAAGAAGTTTGCTAAAAAAAACTCAATGCAAAACAACTAGTCAATTTCGTTGAAATCCAGCGTCATCGTTGTATTATACATAAAGTCAGTGTGTGGGTCGCCTATTAATTAACTCGGCTAATAAATCGCACGGGGTCCCAAAGACCAGTTGTATACAGTGAAATAGCCCACGTGAATATCCGTTAGGCCTATCGCGATCCACCGGCGAAATATCGGTCCAATTTTATACAACCACTTCTCTCCGCGACTGATTAATTATTAACCTCTGAGTGGAGTTTCAACATTGTTTTTAATATTTCCCAGACACCCCAGAAACATCTCATAATTGTTAATTGTTTTCTTGTAGTGAGAGGGCTCAATTTGATTTTTTTATTGAGCGATGTGTCTTGGTAATATTCTTTGCAATCTTAAAATTCAAACTCCCCGCGGGACTATTATTTTCCCGCCGTTGGAGCGTATCTCCGCAGATTTTCTGCTAGTTTCTTTATCCTCTTCGCTTCCTCTCAGCCCCACCTACTCACTCGTTCCGAATTCACCCTCTTCAGATATTCATTTTATATTTTTTAATTCGTCTGTGTTGTACACTCCTTTAGAGTTTTGTGGTCTCTCTCTTTCATTGGCTCTAAGGGCGAAAAATAGTTCACGGTTGTTGCAAATGATTTTAATCCACTGGTCTCCCTCTCTCTTCGGATATCCAGATGGACTATCTCGCGCCTTCCCATTCTTCTTTTCCTCATTTATTTTGCGAAACAATTTTTCTTTTTGGATTTATTGGATAGTTTTTTTTGCGGGAGGTTTGGAGTGGTAATCCTTTTTCATCGTCTCGATCGATTAACGCGTTTACTCAATGACGGTGTGAGAAATGCGATAATGAAGCGTCCTGTGGACCATGAAAAGATAATGTCGAGACCGACAATGGAGGTGAATTGAATTTTTTTAATGGTGTTAAGAGGATGGCAAGTGGGGGGTTGCGGAGGGGATTATTTAGCGAGATGATGAGGGATTATTCTGTTGATGCTTGGAGATAAATTTCGGAGACGGATTCGAGGATTGAGTTGGATTGGATTTTTTCACTGTCAATCAACATGAGAAATTGGAAAATTATTATGTCGCTTATTAAATAATTCAACTGATCGTCGCGATAAAGAGCTTCAAAATTTATTCAAAGACTTTTAATTTTCAAACGTCTACTGTTATCAAAGATGAATATACCCAATATATAGACCAATATGTTTCATTGTCCATTGTCCACTGGCGAATGAAAAGGTAGTGCCAGGGAACAATCGGCCTGTAATTTTCGAAATAGCCGCATTGAAATCAATTTTCGAAAACTAATCTTTGGAAACGCTGAAGGTCAACTGAAATTAAAAAATCTTTTCCAAAAAAAATAGATTTAGTCGTCGCACAAAATTACATTCTGTGTCAAAGTCAAAAATATGATTTCTATCACTACTTTTTTCATGCTCTTTGTTCCGAAAAATATTTACTTTATACATGAACCAAGAATATAGTAGTTCTATGTTTCGTCCTTTCAACAATCGCCGACGCTGAGACATTGAAGAAACTAAAATTTCCGTTGACACATCCAATTTTATTTTAATTAATTCCTCAGTTTATCCGTCATTTCCTTTCTATTTTTTTCCTTACTTTATTCCGAAATTTGATTGGGGAAATCCCTAGTCTACGACGGAAATGTATTCAATATCCATAGATGCCCACCAGTTTCCCCCGGATGTGCATTTTTCATTTCCCGGGACGATCGGATGTTTTGAGGATTCGACCACTATTCGGCCCTGAATTTTAGTAACAATTATTGAGAGATTGAATTTTTCATTCGGATCTGAGAGAAAATTCTCTGAAAATCCCTAACAAATTCCACTAACGTCGGGAATCGTCTTCACAGATCGAAATATCTAGTCAAAATTAGGCAACTCACCGTTGGCTTGACAATTACGCAATTGAATCAAAAAATTTCCGTGAAGGTTTCGTAATTTTTTAGGCAATTCAGTGAAAAATTACGGAACTCTCTGAAAAACTTCCGTAATTGTAGTAAAAAAGTACGTGACACTTCCTTAGAATTTCCTCAGCAAACTACACTCCGAAATAACGATAAATATGCGTAATTTTAATAGAATATTTCTCTCCGTATGCCGCCTGGATTCTATTACCACCGAGTACTGAAATGTAGAGATTATTACTGCTTAGAAATCCAAAACTTTTTCTACTGCCTTCAAATTCTGAAAATTGAAGCATGATAAAATTGAATTAGCAATTGCAAATTATTTTTGAAATTTTCAAAAATAATTGGAAATTGTTAATTCGATGTATTAATTTTCTTTCGGCACTAGGTTGAAAAAAAAAACAAAAATCGTTTTGTCGGCGGCGTTTGTCCCCCGCGATATGACGTCATATATCGCGCACACATGTTTAAAGCGGCGCAGTGGGTCTTCTAAGAATAATTTGATTATGCGGTGGGAGAGCGACGAGGAATTCACAGGAGCCCGCTTGTTAGACGGGGCCGCCCCCCCCCCCCCCTCCCCCTCCCCCCGGCCCAACCCCGTCCGCGGAGTTTTCTACAGTATACCAATGGCTGTTAGTGTATGTGCCACAGCCAAGGCACCCTGAATCGTGTTTGGCGGAGTGGAGAGGACATTCGGTAGTCGTTTTTTCGTTGGATTGAAAGACCAGATATATCGGACCGGATTGGTCCACTGGAAATAGATATTGAACAAATGAATGGGCATTGGAGGAATCGAGCAGACTAAAACCTTGAGAATTTTATAGGGGTGCGGCAGAGGGGGAGGTTTAAGACTTTTTTTAAATGAATTTTTGGAGAAATTTGGAGATGTGTTCTCAGCAGCAAAATTTTTACAGTCGGATACGTGATAATAAAAAGCTATAAGATTACACTAATTTGTTGTCATTAAAGTTTATATTGAGAAATGAATCATCGAGGAATTTGGGTACTGTGGAATATTTCTATGATTGTTTTTCCCCATTTTTCTAATTGAGAGGTTTGTACTGTAAACTGCTAAAAATTGCGTAATGATTGAGCAAGATTTCATTAGAACTTTCAAGGTTGTGGATTTGAATTCAATTCAAAATCAAGTAATTTCTGAAATCTCAAATTCAAATTCAAATTCCATACAAATGGATTTTTCATGTTAAGTTGTCATTAACATTTTAATGATATCTACAGTTTGTAAGCTCGATGTGAAATCAAATATTACCTACCTCCACCTCAATGTTTAGTAAATTGGGAATTCAAGAAAATTGTTGTCGGAATTCTTGAAGTATATTATCATTTATATTGTCACAGGAGTCTACAACGTGTAACAGATGTTACATTTTATTTTGATGTTTACGTATCAGTTCTGCGGCAATGTCATAATTTGCAATAATTTTAATATAACTCGCAATTCAATCAATTAAATGTAAATATGAATTTGCATTTGAATTCAACATATTGGCTCACTCAGAGTCAGCATCAAAAATCGTTTTTCTGTTATAAAAAAAAAGCTCTTGTCTTCCGGGCAAGTATACAATTTAGGGCAAGCCTTATTCATAATTTTTTTTCCAGTGGACATCACTCCTATTTATGCACAATATTTTTTTTTCTATTTTGATATTTACTAATTAATTTCACATTTTCACTTTTGATATCGTTAGCAAACAATTCACCGAGCAAAGTCATCTTTTTATTTGACTCTCTCAGAGTTTAAATAATTCAAATAAATTGTGCAAATCAACATTGTCTTCCGGGTCATGAAATTCAACTACCATCAGTATGAATGCAGTTTTATACGAATGAAAGAATTGTTAGCATCGATCCCTGTAGTCACTTCACCAAACCACAGGAAAATAATAGATACAATTGATTTGATTTGAGAGATAGGTGGAGAGAGAAAAATAAAATTGAATTGTTTCATTCTGCACGTCTCCCCGAGAGGAAATTTCCCTGGAAAATTGAGGTAATCCCCGTAATTCCCGAGAACGTGCCAGATCCATCATCCACACATTCGTTCGTAACTCACCCCACCCAGTGATTTCTTAGCGATTAATTTCATCCCATTGGATATCATCCAAGTTGATGAGAATATAATCTTGAATGTGCGTGGTCTCACTCGTTTTAGATAATGCCCCTCACCTTTTCCCCCCCCCATCCCCTCTACCGACAAATGAGCCCATCATTGCGAGGCTGCCAGTTCCAATTACACCCGTCCACTGGCATTATGAGATTATTACGAATCGATTTGAAGAAGTGCACCGTCTTTTTTCATATTCCACCAAGTGTAACAAACTAAATTCAGTGGAGCTTTTCATCCAAGAAAAGTTGAATTGAGTTTCGGTGAATAGTGAAGTGCACCTTTTAACGTTCAGGGGGGAAAGGGGCTTCGTGGTCCCCAGATAACAGGTTTCAAATTGCGACAGCGTATACTTGGGAGCAATGTACTCACTATATGCTCTGGGCGAAATTACATCAATTGACATACAATTATACTCCGACGTCGCCGACTATCAAGTCTGACAATGGGGGAGACCCTGGGCCACACAGGAAGGCTTCTATCACGGATGATTTAGTCTCATTAGAATTTTTATTAATAATTTTAAGGGCTAATTGTCCGTTTGGTAAATTATAATTGTCTGTCTGAGTATGCTTGACGGATTGAGATAATTTTCGGGGGAATTCGTAATTATGGTTTTAGATTGAAACAGAATTTAATTAGTAGACTCGTAAATATAGTCGAGATAAATCAGTTACAAAGAATGATTTTTGTATCGCCGATGAAAATTTTATTTTAGACGCCTATATTGATCTCAGAAAATGAGATGTATTCCGCAGAAATATGTAAGACTTGTAAAATATTTCATGTTAATTAAATTAGTATTTTCAATTAACACAGCCATTTTTCGATTGACCATAAATTCAACAATTTTATTTAGCTTCTGATGAAAAAAAAATTGAAGAAATGTAGCTTCTTATTTTTAATCAGATTTGTATAGTATGCGTAAATAATATTATCCAACCGTTCAAATTCCGTCTGGTTTATGAACAATTACAATATCGAACGATATTGGATGAAATTTTCGTCACGTGTTGTAAAAATGTTTATCAATACCATTTTTGAAAATATTCTGAAGATCTTCGTCGCTACAAATCCAAAATTTGGTGGAGAAATTATTTGATGAAACAGCTTGAAGTGACGATCATTTCAGTGGACGTTTAATTAAATCTCCAATTAATTCAAACGTCAAGTGAGTGACAGAACTATTTCTGGATTACGAAAAAAATTCGAATCCTATAAAAGTAATCCGACGGAATCGTCCATAAAAACGTTAAAAAAAAACTGATAATAAAAAGTGTTAACTTTAACTGATATTATTTTCGTTTTTTTTTTCATTCACATGGAAATAATTTCAATCGAGCACGAGGTGGGATCGAAAAAAATGAGGATCACTGTGAAGTGAATTGACGCGTCGCGCTGGCGCGAAGATGGGTGCAATCAAAGTGCTTACAAGCGAGCTGCGCCCCAAAGAGCTTTTCGATAAAACCTCCCCGCCTCCCCCTCGTTCCTCAACTGTACAACGCGCGGGTCTATAAAGAGGAAAAAAGAAGATAGCAGGAGGAAAGATGGTGAAGACGAGAGGAGGGAGAGTAGCCGAAAAACCGACGCCTACGATTGGCCGTCACTAGACGATCCGTTGGAATGCAGTTTTCGAGGTTGCACCAGACCCAGGAGCGTTGGCTTGTTGAGGTAAAAGGAGAGGAACCCAAGATGGGAACCAGTGTATTCCTACACGAAAACGGACCCGGTGCCTTGGGAATCGATTCTTCGTGATTCCACACCGATAACGAGTCTCCCTCGGACCCGGTGTTTCCATTCTGTTCTTCGTCGCCTTTGGACAGTTTTAAATGTTCTAAAATTGCCTGGAGGAGAGCAAAACAAACTAACTCGAAGGAATAATGCAAAAAACATACTAATTTACTCAGTTAAAACCTGACTAACGACCAATACTAGAGAACAATAGGAGACCAGAAATCAGTACGTAATAATCATTAATTGCCAAACTGCACTGATACTCTTTAATTGCAACGAAAATTCATTCAAGATTCCATATGATGGGAGAATAAATCCATCATAAAAGCAAACATAATTGTGAGTGAATATAAAAGTGACCAATAAATTAATGAATCTCTGTCGGACCTGATTTTTCAATTTTATTCTCGGTCGCCGCTGGACATTTTGAGATAATCCAAAAGTAGCCGCGGGCGAACGGAACATACACTATCTCACTTTGAATGAAACTCGAATGTATAATGAAGATAAAGTGTAAATTGAATGAGCGCACATATTAATACATATAAATAGTGAAATATGAAGGATTGAAAATCCTAGCATAGAAATCGCGATGCAATACCAATTTATTGCTAAATTGTAATGCCTTAAGTTAATTACACGCTCTTCAGGCTTTGCAAAGGTAAAGAATTGAAAGAAAGAACAAACGTAAATTAAGGATTTGATATTACTATATAATAAACACATCAGATCGCAAAAAAATTAATTTTTTCCCATATAATATAATTTACAATAATCTCATCCCGATGTAATCCTGCGACGAACTATTCCACATATTTTTGCTAGCGCATCCATCCTGTTACTCTTTCATAATTACCAGAATTTTTACCGAATAATGTGTTATGAGATTTGTCCAAATTTTTATTTTGTCAATGTAATTTTATCTCCTAAAAAAATAAAATTATACAAGTTTGAGATTATATTTTTCATTCGTGCAATCAGTTAATCTATCTCAAAAAAATAACCGTCAGAAGAAAATGTAGACTATCTGTTATTGTGTTAAATTATTAACATCTGAAGAACAGAATCAAGCCAGTTAAATGCCTGTCAATACTTTTGTGTCAACAAAAAATGGAGAAAAAAGTAACTAAAAAGAAATCTCTATTAATGAATGAATTTAAAGGGTGCGAAATAACCCGTAATTCCCCAAGTTTCACCTCAACAACTTAGGTATATATATAATCTGACCCAGATACCCGTTGGGTCTTCTCTAAGTGAGGGTCTATCGGTTGCATGGGGGGTATATAATACAAGTAGCGGTAACACCCAAAGGGGACGAGTTAAGAGAGAGATGAGATGAAGAGAGCGCATTCTATCCTCAGAATGGCAGACAAACAAAATATAAACGCGAGTTTACAAGGAAAGATCCAGGAATGAAGGGCGTGAGGGAGAGGGAAGAGGAGTGGGAATTTCTGAGGGTCTTTGGTTCGCCCTTTGCCATCCCGCAAAGGTGGAGAAATAAGCAGAGAGCCCTGGCAAGTGGCGATACCCTCTCGAAGAGGCATGAATGAATTACAGAGGGATACACTTCATTCATTCCCTTGGTTTGAGGGGCCTAGAAACCCACAAAAACATGTGTATCTTTTTTTTTGTATATTTTTGGGTTTTTTCGGCCTCTTTGGGACGGTACAGCAGAGACCCACTCCCATGTGAACCCCTGCCGCGTTACTCACTTCCGGTTTTCTTATGGCGTTATGCTCCGTAGGGAACATTTTGCCAAAATTGATCGTTCAATTTCTGATTGAAATAATGGCAAAAAATTAATATCATAGTTTCTGTTTACACTGGCGTGGAAAGACTAATTTCATCACGCTGTGTTGGTGAAGTAACTTTTCAGTCACACGAGGCAAAGTGGAGCATGACTGAAAAGGACTTTTTCTTCATACCTCGGTCAAAAGTACGTACTTTCTGCTGTGATTTTGAAGCAGAATGTCTAACTTTTATGCATTGGTCGAGCTACACGCTCGCCCTCTACAACTGCGGGAGTAAAAACTTATTCGTGTGCACTGATACTCAATACATATGACTCGCATTATATCCCCTCCCTGCCAGTCGCGTCAAATTTGTTATCTCCTCCATAACCTCAAAGTTTGTTTACCGGCAATTGGTGCTAACATTTCTCAAAGAAACTACTTGAGAAAGTAATAAGTGTTTGAAAATAATAAAAAAAAACACTGAACGACATGTGATTATCTGATGAAACGACGAACGACGGAGAAATTAACAGAAATTTTGAAGCAGAAGCGCAAGTAATCCTAGAAAATGACACCTTGCCGAAAAAATAGTATATAATGCAACCAGTCTGTTTTGGATTTTCTTGCTCGTGGGAGGGTTGTGGCAGGAGCCGAAGGCGAGTGTTATAATCCAACGAGCAAGAAAAGCCAAAACGTAAATGTTGCAACAGAATTTTAAGTCGCAGGGTCCGATTCCCGACACGTGTGCCATAAAGAAAATGAAAATGCCTTATCAAAATCTGAGGAGAGTAATAGAGTTGTATAATTCAACAATAATTTGTAGATGTATTTGATTGATGCCTGCCCCCGACCGGCAGCACTCGCTTCGCTCGTGCTGCAAATGACGGGGCGGGCATCGATATATCTTTCGATGCACATACACAGTTAGTCCGTACTTTCGACCGGCTATGAAGAAAAATAGTATACACTACACGTATAGATACTTGAAATCCCTAAACAGCGCGTCATGCTGTCCTCGGCTTCGCCTCGGGCACCATGACGCCCAGTGCAGGAAATTCAACTTTCTGCCCTTGTAGTGTAATATACTAGTACTTTCGACCGGCTATGAAGAAAAATAGTATACGCTACACGGGCAGATTGTTGAAATCCCTGAACAGCGCATCATGACACGCAGTGCAGGAAATTCAACTTTCTGCCCTTGTAGTATGATATACTAATTTCGACACATTGATATAAAAAATTTGGTTTGTAACTCCTGAAAAAGGGGGTTTTCTCCCTACATGGACCGAAAGTGAGCATTCTAACCTTTCTTTGCTCGGTTAGAAACTCATTCTCGTCCATATTGGTAGAAAATCTTATTCGACCCTCGGGAGAAGAATCAGAGAAGCATTCTTCACGTGCTTACAACCCTCGCTTTCGGCTCGAATCGTAATTTTGCACGTGAGGACGACTTATCCACTTTTCCTCCCTAGGTGAGAAACATACTATTTGGCTCCTGGGATTATATGACTCGCCGAAAACGACTTTTTTGCAGTCGTTACGAAATCTACTATTTCATAATTATTACATAATTTTTTTATAAAGTAAACAGTTATTAAAATTTTACATGTATTAAATACATGCCCAGTAGTAATATATTCTTGTCCTTCCACTAATGTTCTATGTAGGATATGATATAATGTATTCATTATTCTGTTCAAGGTCGAGCGTCAGAGAAGGGATCATAATAAGACTAAGATCATTTGTTGTTTTAATTTCTTTCGGGGCGATGGGATAAATCGATTTGGTGGACTCGATGGGGAAAAAAATGTTGCAGCGGTAACGATGAGACTTGGTAATTTCGGTGGATCAAAAAATCTGAGCTGCTTCATGGTTTGATCGTTACAAGGTCATGGACACGTCATGGTGTGTCAATCTCAAGGACTGTTTTTCCCGATGGTGAGATTGACGATCGGGTTCTGAAGACATTGTTGGCGATCCAGAGATTGTCATAAAAAACGATGGATTGCATTTTTATTTCAAAGATCATTTTTCCTTTGATAAAATGAAAATAAATTTATTTTCGATGGGAAAAATCCGGCCTGTTTTTAGTATAATCAATATATTGATAAATAATTTTTTCCTCATAGGCATTGATTTTAATTGTAATGATAATTATTTATTAACTTCAGTGCGTTTTTATCACATCTAGGTAAAGCTAGATGCTTACATTTTGTGCCAACATTTGTGCCAAAAAAATAAATTTTAGGCACATTTTATGCTAGAAAATGTTCTACATTCGTCGAAAACGATACCATTTTTGCCGCCCCCTTTTTTCTCATGCATTTCAATTGATCGAGAAATGGGTTTAGAAACCGAAGAACCATTAATTGAAGTGTGAGGCCTCTCTATCTTGAGGAATCTCATTTTTTACACATAAGTAGTTGCAGAAAATGAGAAAAAAATAAAAAATTTGGAGACCGTATTTGCCTCTTTATTCGCCGGAATGAATCATTTCTATCCAAACGACAGTGTTTCCTGTGAATCATCCATGGTTTGCACGAAATATTTCGTTGCTTGAGACTCTCAAATTCGCCTCAAGCTATTTTTTTTCGAAACTTGAGGTATCCATTTTTATGGCCCAACAGGACTTCTTTGAGAACCTATTAGTTTTTCTCTTTGCGGTTCAGGAAATTAGACACCTCTCTCGGTGTGAGAAACGGATGAAATTATATCATCTATCAGTTATAGTCACCATGTTCTTCAGAAAAGGTCTTTCAAGATGTGAATAGACACTTGTGCCGTTGACCCAGGTCGGTATCTCTCCTCAATGACTCTCACTGGGGCACATATAGTGCTTACATCTCTCTCCAACACACCCAACCAAAAAAATTCTGTCTTTCCCTTGGCAAATCCCCCGATGACCTTCGATTCGATTAGCCTCGGATTTGTCGGTGAACTAAGAAAAAATGAATTGGTATTAAGTGCTTTCGCTTGTATCACTCCTCCCTCTCCTCCAGTGATACCAGGACGAAACAGCCGAAAATACCGAGGTAGACCAGTCGTTCGAGATTACCCCAAATTTCTCCTTTTCAACATTTTATTATCGTATCTGAAACGGTTGATATTGTAATTTAAACCTCGAATTGACTCGCATTCATGAGAATCAGTGTTTTCACTTTCTTTTTATTCTTTTTTTAATGGCTTATAACCACCTTTAGACTTGAGCGACACTCTGCTTGGAGATTCATGAAGATTAAAACGGAAGATTTAGGTTTTATTTTCGCAAGTCTGACCTTTCTAAAGTCGAGCAATGGGAATTGGTAGTGACAAAAAATGGACCTTATTTCTTGCCGGTCTCGGATGTCGTCCAAATGTGCGGATATTTGTATCTTGTTTTGGGTAAGTGAGTGCCATCAGTGACCTACTTGAATTCATGTGAATTAGATGGCCGTAAAAAGTGGAAGTGAGTTTTGACGAATGAGTGGGTCATTGTGTTAAGTTTTTTCGAGGTTGTTGCTGCCAGTGATGGGTTAGCAGATCAAACGCACTTCCTCTGGATTGGGACATACTATTGTTTGCTCTGAGACTCTAAAAACTTGTTATTGACAATTATGAATACCGTATTATGAATTATTGATTTTATAATGTATTAAGAATATCTGTAGATCCTTTATCTATTTTTCAAAATGTCTTTAGATTTTTAGATTTTCAGTATGAAAATTTGTCATATGAAATAGACATTTTCTAACACGCCAAATATTTTAGATCAGTTGAAAATTCAGATAAAAATTTGAAAATATACTGAATTTTTAGTAACATTTGAAATTTAATACACCTTTTTTTTTCTTGTAATATTTCAATAAATGTGCTCCTTAATACTTTTCCACGAAACAATTTATTTCTGGAATGTTTCGATGTGTAAAATATTTGAAAGAACTTGTTACATCGGGCCATAAAAAAATTGCAAAACACCTGCATTATTCGCAATACCGCAACATGATCATAAAAATTACTAGGGTCATTGAATGTCCCTCGTAATTAGTTCCATTGTATGTACGGAGGGTAAACGCGAGTGGGAATGGAGGGGTGAGGGATAGTTGAGATAATTGTTCGATTATTATTTCTTAGTGATTTTCTGAATTACATGCGGTGGTCGAGTCTCGAGTTTATACGGCCCCGTCGGATGGGCGAACGATGTCTTCGTGACGTAAACAAGATAATGGGCCTCCCTCGTGTATCCACGATGTAGACATAATGACGAAGAAACAGGGGGATTGGATTATAGCGTGGAATTAATAAAATTCCAGTAGATATTAAGATGATAACGTTACTGGAGCTATTTCGAGGAATTGTGGATTTTAAAACAGTTTGTGATGCTTTAGAAACACATAATTATGCCTTTTAATTGGAGGAAGATTTTAAGCCACTCCTTGCGTAGAAAAAAGATTTTAGTTTTCCGTAAAATTCCTCTAATTTTGGAAATCCGTCTGAAATCTATCGAGAAATCACTAATTATTTTACAGAATTTGTAAATAGATAAGTGCAACATTGACCACCTCCCCGCAAAAAATTGGGAAAAAGGGATTCCAACAAATTGAATAGAATAATTCAAATGAGGACCATGATAGACTATAACTATTTTGTTATTCTCTCGATTTTCCTGACTCTAATCTCTTTTGTTTCTGTAAAAAATAGTGATGTGGGTTTTCTTTAACTATTGAAACTTTACGCAGCCAACATGGACTCCAGAAAATCACCATCTACAAATTTTACGGATGGCAGAAAATTTTTTAAATTTAATAGACGTGACAGAATGAAAAATACCAGTTTTTTAATTTTTTTTTTTCATTTTTTAGTGCAAATCTTGGATCGAATTACCATGATTTTTAATATTTTTTTAGTCCCCAAGTGCAATTAGTGGTTTCTGAAAACTTCAGAATAAAGAAAACACTCGTCCATTGAACAAACCAAAACTCCAGAGAAGTGGAAAAGATAAGTGTACCTGAGACATCATTCTCTTTTTCGGGGGAGGGATTTCCACTTTTGTCGGCCATTAGAGCAATTTTAACGTCTTCCCAAGCGGTAAAAAAAGAATGAAACAAACGCTTGAGAGTCGTTGCGCTAGACTGAAGAATGATCGTAGAGGCGCCGAGACTGCCATCACCATCTTTCTCGCTCACTTTCATTTTCTTCTTCCCCCTTTTATTTAGTTCCTTCTTTTTTTCACTCTGGTTCATCACAATTTTTTTGGACTCTCTTTAATTCTCTTTTTAGCCCGTTGTCTACTCTGGGATTGCATTTCATGCTATTATGCTTCGTTTCTACCACCGCAAAAGAAGAGTGAAGCACTCAAGACACGGGACGTTGATCGATAAAATCACCGGACATCCCGAGTGATCAGATGATCGATTGACGGAGCAATAATGAAAAACATCAGGACAAAAACGTTAACCGACAAATCGAACAAAAGGATCGGAATTCTTTCTTTTACGAATTTAATTCATCATTTGTTTGTTTAATATCAATACCGCAGAGGAAAAACAATTCTCGATAATCTACTTGCTTAAGAAATTGACGATGCCATGAAGGAGGTTATGAGGGAGGGAGCGAGGGGGGAGGGCAATTGTATTAATTGATAATGTGATACAACTTTTTCATTCATTCAGTTATTGTTGATGCATTATCAGTGATTAATTTAGGCTCATTGATTTGTTTTAAATGTTGAAAAATTACTGGAATAAGACTTCTCTCATGACTGAATAAGAGATGAAGTAGTTAAAATTGTATAAAGATTTCAACGTTCAACTAAGCTTTATGTTTTTTAATAGATTTGGAGTGTTTTAAATTGAATTTCCCAAAGAAACGAGTGAATTAATAATAGCTGTGTGAAGGCAGTCACGGATTTTGCGCTAAATATTGAAGAAGCCCAGCTTCGGGATGAATGGTATCTTTAACGTCTTCGAGTATAGGTTACTATTTTGTCTTTCTTTTTCGCTGTTTTTTAATTATTTGCGTGTTACCGTCAACTGTTTTTTCTGCAATTTTTCTGGATAGATCTCGTTAGTTTCGGGGAGGACATTGCAATGTTTAATAATTTCATTCAAATGTTGTGGTTTTGAATTTAATTAAAAACCAAATTGTTAATGTAATCTCGTATTCAGCTTAGAAATTCAGGATAATTGTCTTTTTCATGTTAAAAAGCAAGTAAAAATAGAAAAAGGATTCAGTGAATCAAGCAAAAAAGGGCTCTAGTCAAAAGAAAATTAGTAAAACGTATCTAAGTATCTCTGAAAATTGTCCTCTCAAATCTCTCATTAACATGACAATCTTAAAGTGTTCAACATGTAGCATTCGTTCACTACTTCCCCTCACGATTATAACAATAAATCCCAGAGAAGCTTCATCCTCTCATAGTTCCCTGAAAAAATTCTTCATATCACCCCCAAAAAATCTGGAATTAAAATATCAAAGAGATAAATGTCCAGAAAAATGTAAAAAAAAACTAACTACAATATTTCTCTCACCCACTCTATAGTTCCTCTAGATAGTTACAAATGAGAGGACACACCGGGGGTTAATTCAGGGCGTTTCAGGAGCGATTAGTCCACGAAACTGAAAAATTCTCATTTTATTTCATTTCTAAGAGAGGATGAAAAATCTACAATGAGAAAAAGATATTGAAAAAAAAAATAAACGGGAATAAATTAAGAGAAGGGGAATCGCCACGAGGGATCAGGATAACGTACGAAAGCGAGAGGAGGAGGAGGCCAGTGAATCTCACTAGATATATTATGAACCGGCGCAGGGGGATTGGGGTGGTAACACTTGTTTGATTCAATTCCGAGAACAACCGATGCGCCGGGATGCGAGGAGGGGATATATACGCCGGCTCAATTTTTCTCTCGTCCTACTCTTTCTCTCTCTCTCTCTTTGCCTCACAGAGCCCCGACCTTTACCTATATATTTGCGACGTGAAATGAGTGTAAAAGAAAACGAGGCTCATTCGTATAAGCTTGATACCAATCGGTGATCATTACGGGATCGTGACTGGCGAGAGTGAGAATCTCCAGAGAAGATGCTTCGAGTTTTTTTTCCATCTCTCTTTTATTTTTCATGGGGATGCTGCGTATGCATCATTAGTCTCGTGATTCTCATTTCAATGATGATGAATTTTTTTATTGTGATGAGTCACTGTGGAAGTTGTAGGAGAAGAATTTTTGGAATTCTGACTGCATGTGGACGAATGGAGTGAAGATTTTAGAAAGTGTCTAGAGATGAATGTTGGTAGAATTTTTTTTTTTCTAATTTAAATTCAGAAATTGATCCGTAATACATGACTTAGAAATTGTTGTCGTTGAGAATTTCATCGGTTGGGAGGAAAATGTGTCTATAGTCCTATTGTTTCCTCAAAGTTCTTGCGAAATAATACCGGTATTGTTATCCGGTATTGTTATCTGGAAATAATTGGTATTAGAATTTGCGGTAAATGTTAGGAAAAGGCCCACCACGAAAAATTCATATTATTTTCTTTTGAAATCTTGTAACAATTGTATTCTTCCAATTTCCGTGTTTATATCTAAGTCGGAAATGAGTATTAATATATATACTCATCAGCGGTTTGTTTGGATGGGAAGTGAACGCTGGGTGTGGGAGGGATTAGTTTCCGACGTACACCTCAAGTGTTCACAACCTTCAACCACATCCGTTGCAATTCCAGAATAATTGCCATTCCAGTGGCAGGTTGCTAGCGTTACGGTAAACATGCACCTGGACGACATTTTCGTGATGTGCGCGGACTTATCGAACGTTCGCCAGTTCTTACGTGACAATGGCGTGACCTGAAGGACGATCTTCCCAAATACGGGGTAAGTGATGAACATTATCATGGGTATTTAGGGGGGTATTTATTCGGACGTAATGTCTATCAGAGTTCAAAACTGTTGCATTACATCAACCCCCGACCTACACCGCACCACAGCAATTTCAGGAGTGACATTACCCGTATCCGCACACCCTCAATACCATTATATATTATTAAATTTTTGTTTGCTATTAGAAGGTGTAACGGCGGATAAATATTGCTGTTGGAGAGGAGTGGCGGCGTCGTAGTGTCACACATGTGATTGTTAACCATCTTTGTGTTGTCCTTTTGTCTAAATACATGTAAAAATGTGTTGTTTTGAGACCAGAGCACTACCACCTCCACGGGGTTGGTCCCGGGTAATGCAAAAAGATTGTCGGCGAATTTCCGGTTGAGATGTGCATAGTTATATCTAGAAGAGATCATTTCCGATGGCTGAAATTTTGCGAGTGTGCTTAGATACACCTAATGCACATCTCCAGTAAATTTCAGTGAAATCAAAGGTGGGGGGTGGGGAATACTTAACATTTACCAATTATTTTTTAAAAAGATTTTTCAGAAGTACATAATCGGATTGGCATATGATTATATAAAATTTTTGAGTAAAAAGGATTGTTTATTGACTCCCAATCTCTCATCTTAACTCCTTCATTTCTGTATTTTTTTTTTAAATTTCGTGAAATTCTTGAAAAACATT
Organism: Psyttalia lounsburyi; assembly: GCA_030522865.1. NCBI lineage: Eukaryota > Metazoa > Arthropoda > Insecta > Hymenoptera > Braconidae > Psyttalia > Psyttalia lounsburyi. The sequence goes on from JAPYZN010000812.1 coordinate 17,731, forward strand.
GTAAAAAATCTGAAAGAATGAATTGTCATTAATAAAACTTTTCAGACTCTTACCTTCTTTTGAAGCCCAAGCACCTCAGTTTTATTAATCTTTGCCTGTAGTCCCGGATCCAAGGATGAGTTTATCATCCCGTTATGGACACCATTACTCTGAAATTCTAACCCAATACACAATATTACAGTTCGTCATTCTCAAGGCCACGAAAACAACCAATCAATATTGATCTCCTACAACAATAACCCAATTTCTTTTTCATTTTTCCACTTCTTTACATTTTGTGCTCTCAAACACCGACTGTTGTCAACCCGGCCATTCCTTCAATAACCTTCAGAGCTTCTCCATAACAACATTACAGCACTGGTCCAGGCTGAATGAACGGAGAAAGGGGGATTATCGTTGAATTTATGTAGGGATTTTCCTTTACTGACCTGCACAACGTCTTCTGTCCTCCGCAACCCAAAGGCATAACTGTGTCGACGGGTCATTGACAGGTCCCCGGACCTTTTTGACAGTCGAATGAGAGTCTGGAGAGGTCGATACACCGTCTACGAACGATGCAACCTGTCGCAATAAAATTCAGAAGTCTACCTGGAAGTGTTTTGAGGGACTCCCCTGGCTAAACCTTTTTCTAATCGAGGTTGGGTGTACCTGGATGAAACCGATGTTCTCAACGTGTCACAGGGATTCCGAGGGTTTCACACCACATATTATTAGCAGGAGGGGATTCCCTATCTTCAATGAAAGATCAACGAAACTACAAGAGACAATTTAATTAAATTTGCAAAAGGCAAGTTTTTTTTCTTCTATTTCTCAAAGTCTGAATGCATCATACAAGATATTATCATTTACATTATTATTGTTATCATTGGTTGAATGGAAAACAACTGTCAAATATATCTTTCTTCACTCTATATAATGATAAAAAAATTCTGCCAATTCTGGCAATTATTTCTGATGAATAATATTAAGGCCTATTGTTATTTGTATTGATAACAATTGCCATCATTAGTGATAAATTATTGCATTTCATAACCGAATTTACGAAAACATAAGGTATTAATAGATATTAATAGTTTCATTAAAAATATTGCGTATACGCAAATATATAAATTGATAAAATTGTTCACTGGACGTAAGATAAATCTGATGTTCACATTATAATGTTTATATATATATATGCGTATACATTCAAGACTACTGATCGCACATTGCGATACTTTAATGTCTGTAATTTGACCTCGTTACGGGCGTTGAGCACCGAGCAAGCGTGAGGTGAGAAATTAGCGATAAACTAAGTAACGACGTGGTAAATGCCCTTAGTCGTTATTGTGCTCGCACAGGGGTTTTATTATAACTCGTCAGTTCTCCGCTCGTTACAGAATTACACGTGTCCATCCTCATTGCATATTTATTCACTTGGTTATTTATTCTTACTTAGGGATGTTGGAGTACTCTACCCACGGTCTCTCCTCTCTTAGGTGCGTTCTTTCAGTTTATTTTTGGGTTTATCATGGAGAGGTTGTTGTTCAACGCGGTGGGAACAATAGTAACCCTAGAAAGGGTCTAGAGTGGGTAAGAGAGTGAAGGAATTGTCAAAAATAACGGGATCTCTTTGAATTCTTAGCAGCTCTATTCTTTTATTTTTGTAATTGGTGAATCTGCACTTGGTTTTTGAAGAATAAAACATAGTGAGAACATAAACTTTTATTTATTATTTTTTTATGCATTTGTCGACTTGTATCCGTCCGTCGTCAGACAGAATCAAAATAAAAGCAAAATAATATTTTTTTATTTTACGGATTTTTTAACTCGAACTGTTTCCTTTAATGGTTTCTTTGATCTCCATTGAATATTCGAAAATATGGAGATGGACTACATTAATAATTTTTTTGCTCAACCCTTTTTTTGATTCTATAACCTACACGAGACGAGAATTCCCTTACCGTGAGACCAATGCGTCCGGTAGAGATAACAGGGACCACTTGAAGATTAAGAATTTCAAAATTTTCTCCGTCTAATGTTTATTAGCTGTTATCAAATCCAATCCATCCACTGCCACTGCAAGTTGGGTATTCTCCCATAGTAGTGGTCTGTCATTATGGACGGTGACTCAGAGTCCCCCCCGCCTCTTTCCAAAAAACCAGTTTGAAGCTTCGTATGTTACTTTTATCTCTATTTTTTCTTACAACGATACTATATATACGATGGGTTGTAGTATCAAGTCGAGTCTGGGCGAAAGTGAAACGAGTTGAAGAAAGAGAGGAAAGTGAGGATTGAAGCGGGAAAAGGAGGGAGACGATGGGGTGAAGGGGGTTGGGTATCACTTGGTACATGCATGTTGCAGACTGCCGTGGAATTTGCCGTATCTCTCGGCTTCGGGGTGAGAGAATCACTCTCTCACTTGCGATTTCGAGACGTGAAATTTTTCGGAGCAAGGAGGGTGGAGAGGTAGATGGGTGTAAAGGTGTATGGGCTGGTTGTGCGCGACGTTGGGTACAGCTCGTGAGAACAATAATTATTGTTCTCTCCTTGGGTCTCCTTTATCACCTGCTGGAATCATCGCGTGGGAGCCCCACGACGAACACTTCGATCGCGAAAAATACCACGTGTATATTAAGGTGTTGGAGAATGGAATAAAACGTTTGCACTTGATTATGCAATTATTTTCAGGGAATTTCAGAAATTGTATTCAGATTCGTCAATAGTTGCCGATCGATTGAGTTATCAGGATTTTTTTTTGATTGGGGCCGAAGTCGGGATAAAATAATGACTTCATTTGTTCTCAACCTGATTTTCGGAGATTTTGTTTCTTTTTTAAGTAATTAATTAATGGAACGAATATTATCGATGTAGATTTTGAGGCCTCATCAGGGCAGACTGTTTACTTCATCTACAATTTAATTCATAACACACTTAGAGTCACACTTAGAGATTGAATTGGCTGTGTTGTCTGTTGATACCAATGGTTACTACTTATTAAACATGATCTTATTTTAATCCCCTAAGAACAAATTCCTGAAGATCAATTTTCCGCTTTACAAGTTCTTACGATATCACAGAAAAGCGCTCTTACAAACGTTCGAGAGGCTTATCCTGAAAATTTGCCAGAAACACTTCGGAAGACCCTTTTTTCAGCGACTAATGTAATTCACTAAATCACTAATCACACTTACCAGATTTTAGAATGACAAAGGAGATGCGCTGGGGATGATTTTCACTGATAATGACGAGACGAGGGGGGCCCATTTAATTCGGAACAAGAGGGATTGAACGCGGAATGACCATAGAAAATTGCAAAGAGTATTTTTTTTTCTTTTGAATCACCCAAACATCGGCATTCGAAAGTGCAATAAATAATCTTCATTGAAAGCATGAAAAAGTAATTTGATACATTTTTCGTACTATTGTCGCCCATGAAAATGAATGACATCGTAAATTCTGCCCAATGCATTTGACCATTTTTCTCCAATTCCCCGAGTTTCCCCTTCTCAATTTTCTATCTTCAATCCATAAAATACACTGGATAGTGTCGAGGAAACCCCATCTTCCCCTCAGATTGTATTTAAATCAAAAGAATAATCTCCCTCAGCGCCTTTGTCCCCTCTTCGCCACCCGTAAAAAATAAAAGATGAACAATATTTACAACGTGTTGAATCGTATGTTCATAAAATGTAAAATTTTGTTGGAACGTCCACACCATTTATAAGTGTCGAGCAAGGTTGCAACGCAGGTGGTCGTAGGATTACCATTTGTACAGGACACACCAGTGCGAGTTGATTGTTGAAACTCGCGCAAAACGCCAACAGAGAAGCAGACACACATGAAACCGTTGAGAGTCGCCTCCGCGGGTAAAAATATTACCAACAAATATTTTTCATCTCCAACGTGTGTTTGTGTGGACCGCCCACTGGTCTCGAAGCGTAACTCGATAGTGCATTCGTGATACGTGTATGGTGTGTATCGATGTCTTTATTAATGGACTGGCTTGGTTGTGAAAAATTAAGGAGGAGGACGAAGTTGAAGACGAAGAGGCCAGAGGGAGTCTGTGAATTTGAATCGGCACTGATTGGAGAATTCGCAGTGTTTGCTTTGGTACGCGGGCGGAGAACTCGAACGTGATGAATAGATGTTCGTGGAACAGCAACTTCATCCCTTCCCCTCGCCCCTCTCGTCCTTCCTCGTTGGTCGTCACATCGTTTGGTGCGCCGATTCGTTGAGTAAGACGAATGGAACGAGAGAAAAAATAGGGGAAACGGGACGCAAATGAAAAACGCTCGGACGCATAATGCGTGAAACTGGCAGATCTCCGGTTTTCCCCGAGGCATGGGATTTTTGTAAGCTCGTGTGAATAGAGGAATTACGTTTATGGGGGTGTAAAATTCAGCTACATAAAGGAAAAAAAAGAAGTTTTTTTTATTTTCGTCGTCTCTGGAATTTGTGGCGCATAACATGTTTTTTTAACTTTGCAGCTGGTTTTCTATTACTGCGAAAATCATGACACAAACTAAAAAATATTGATTACGCAGATTTCGTTCTAAAAAATTGAAATAGTATATTGCCGGATGGGCGTTATGGGTTTTTTGCTCGCGTGGTGTTTGGCAAACCGAGCCGAAGGCGAGGTGGCCAACCACGCGAGCAAAAAACCCCTTGCCGTAGTGATTTTAGAGTTTTCGAGTTTGGGAAGTATGTAATGCCAATTCCCGTACGAGAAAGCTCTAGAAGCAGTACGGCAAAATAAATTACATATCTGTGTAGTATGTATACAAATATAGTATATGTCTTATTGTAGAATACATGCTTGTACTTCATTTTTAAATAATAAGATCTGCCAAACATTCCAGAGTATCATATACAGTTTTTGTTGTCATTAAATAACAATTGATACACGCACTTATCTAGCAAAATTTTCTGTACCATGAAAATCAATTGAATATAATTATCCCATTAATAAATGCTTATAAGTGCAATAGAGGCTTACCAATCGTGCCGCTGGATTAAAAATTGATCGAAGTGGATGAATTTCTTAGAATAAGTTTCTCAGTTCTCCAAAGTAGGAATTATTCTGTTGTATGTCCATCGTCCATCGTCATCAGTACTTCCACAATGACACTCCTTTCAAAGACCTCCAACCATGGATACCGAGCAGAAAATTCGAAGCGACTCCTCGAATCTCTTTAAACCTACTTTTTCGCCCTATTTTTCTTTCGAAAAATTCAATCTAAATAAAGTCGATGCACAAGAAAATGCAACCTGATCCGTTGGTTAGCTCCCGGAGTTGCCACACCGATGGTAGCTCCCCATCGTTCAGCTAAAGTTGGTAGTTCGCTCGTTGAGGCTCGTTGACGTGAATGAGGTGACAGGCATTGTCCCGCGCGTCTCACGTGTGCCTATACTCTTTAGCTCACTCTCGTGTCTTGCCGTCTTTGATCAACATAAACATAATGCTCCAAACATGCACAGTGCGGCAGCTTTTTTATATTAATAAAAAAAGGATTTAAAAACCTAATGGAAGAGGTGGGGCGCAACGGCGCGGGGGAGAGGAGAGATTCTCCTGGGGTCTTGTCTTATTTTTTGTTTACGAACGAGTGATGAGCGAGGAGATTTTAGTTTTTAAGTGTCTCGAGAGGACAAGAGTTCCATCACGGTGAGTCAGTTGCTTCGGTGGATCACGGACGACGAGTGATTAAGATCTACTTGCCCACGTTGGTACTGCTGTCTAGGCTTGGGAAGTTGAACGAGACGCGGTTTATTACCTTGGGGAAGGTCAACCTCGTGTCCAGTTAATTCATCATAATAATTGTTAGAATGTTCTTGTGGGTTGACAAAAATCTTTTGATAAAGTTTTTTTTTCCACCGATGGGAATTCTATTCTCTTCACGTTCTAGATCAGAAGGGATTATGTCTTTATTGAATGGAGACAGGAATTCTGGGGTTTTAATTTTTTTATTTGAAAACAAATTTTTACAGAAATTTTTTTTTTACAGAATACTTTTTAATATTTATAAGTGAATATCAGTAGCACATATCAACGTCACTAGTTTAAACGTTGCAAGATGAGACTTTTTATAAATTAATTATATTGAGCTTTAGAAAATGAGAATTCCTTATCCAATAAGCTTGGGAACCGGAAAAAAATCAGTTTTCAGGCAATGAAAGCACAAGTTTAATAAAATAATAACGATAAGTAAGCACTCATGGTATATGCTGGAGTATATTAAAGGCCGCATGTAATAGTTCGTTCCCTCGAGATTGCCACGACCAATGTCGAGAAATAGTATATTATGTATCGAGGACGATGAGTGGCGCATAAGTCCAAGTTTGAGGTTAAATGCACGATTTTCAGCCGAGGCGAAGCCGAGGCTTAAAATTGTGCATCT
>JAPYZN010000813.1:0-30978 GCA_030522865.1 Psyttalia lounsburyi
CCCGTCCCCTATTTTACATTCTCCGAGATGTTTTTTTTTTTACAATGGAAAGATCTACAGAACAGAACATCAGCGATAGGGGAAATCGTAAAAACTCTCGCCCGCATCCAGACGTTTTTCCTCCTTCTCTCTCTGGCAAGAATGTCTCAAAGATAGGAAACTCGTCTGATTTTTACTCACTTTTTTCACTGAACTCACTAGGGAGAATCCCATTATCCTTGACGTCATTCCATTCACCTCTCGCAAACCCCTTATACTTTCTATTTCGCCATTCTGGGATCAACTTCCGTACCTTGCAGCGACGATTTAATCCCCAGGATGATTTCATCACGGAGAAAAAGAAGATGGTGGAGGGGGGGAAATGAAGGAAAAAAAGAATAAATAAGAAGGGGCAAATTCCCCTGAGGTAGCACACTATCTACCAATCTTGTACCAATTTCCACGAAAACATCATCAGCGTCACTTCATTTCCTTCTTTGTCAAATTCAATTTGAGGGTTTTTTTTTGGTTGAGAAATGGGGGATAATCATAAGGGGAAATGAAAATTTTGGGTGGAAATTGTGCAAGGAAATGGGATGGAAATTTTCCGTTTTATGACGGTTATAAATATTCTTTACGCCCCAAGTTTCGAAGATGTTTCTACACGAAGTTTTCAGGTCTTTAATCGGTTTCTTAATTATCTCGGGAAGTAATTTGGAGAGGCGAAATTTACATTTACCATTTGGGGATGGAAATTTTCCTGATATTACCACAAAGTAGCTTACAGTAACAAAAAATTCCACAATTTGGAAAATTATCGTCTAAATAGTACTGATGAGTCCATTAATTCTTGTCATTGATTCATTAATTATGTGAATGCAGGTGCACCGGAGGATAAATTATGGGGTAATTTACCAGATGCCAGACGTCCCACTCGTCCATCGACAACGACAACAACAACAACAACAACAACAACAACTCCCCGCACCCGTTTGCCAACGAGAAGACCATGGAAAACCCGTCCAACCAGGCCAAACACTTATCCAGATGATCCCGCCCGAGACAGAACTAATCACTATCCATACAAGCCAAACTGGCGTACAGAGAGACCTGATTATTATCCACAACGGCCAGAGTATCCAGATAGACCGAGGAAACCACACAGGCATCACACGACAACAACCACTACTGTCACACCCCATCGACCTAGACACAGATGGACACCACCACCGAGAAATGATATTCCTGACAAGTGTGACACAGGCTATGATGCCATTAGCATCATTCGACGAGAGGTGTTCATTTTTAAAGGAAGGGTATGTGAATTTAATTACATGCCATTGTTGAGTTTCATTAGAATTTCCCTGTCGAATAGTCACTCACGCGAAATCTGGTTGGACAATTAATTTTCCAATGGTGGAAAATTACTCGTGCCTGAATATAATCCTCAGCCTGAATTAATTCTGACCCAAATTCAGGTCTTCAGCTCTTCAGCTCTAATGTCCACGTTCGCGACCATTTTTATGATCTCCAAGAATGTTTGCACACTGACAGAAAAACGTACTTTTGGCTGTAAAATTAAATCTTGGTTCAAGAATATTTTTTACCATCGCATAATTCTTGAGCCATCATTTCTCATCATTTTCTCTTGTCCCTTAAGTATGCACGTTGTCCAGGGAACGAAGAATCTTATAACTTCCCTTCTCTGGACAATGAAAAATACTTACGGAACAGAAGGAAAAGATTGACTCAAGAATTATGTGATAGTAAAAAATATTCCGGAACCAAAAATTAATTTTTTCAGCCAAAAGCACGTTTTCCTCTCAGTGCATTGGCTCAATTTATAAGTTTATTATACAAAGAATTATCCATCATCCTCCCATTCAATTAGCCCCTGAATATCTCAATCTATGGAACGAGGTCACTCTCAATTTCCCCTTGACTAAACTGTGTCAACATGTAATTTGAATGATGATTTTTATGGGTGCAAGTTAATTAACTGCGTCATTATCCTTGCTCCCCCACGAGTAGTATCTTTGGAGAATAGGCGATCACGGGCTTTACGAGGGCTATCCAGCTGAGATAACCCGTCTATTCAATCTGCCCGAGGATATTGATCATGTGGACGCTGTGTATGAGAGACCAGACAAGAAGATTGTATTCTTCATTGGTAAGAATTACTACGTTTTCAACGCTAATAAACTCGAGCCCGGCTATCCACGGCCCCTAAGGACACTTGGATTACCGGATGAACTTGAAAAGATTGATGGCGCCATGGTATGGGGACACAACAGCAGGACTTATTTCTTCAGCGGAACTATGTACTGGAGGTAATCACTCTTGCATTCAATTTCATCGCTCGGATCGGCGCCCTCGAGTAACCGTTTCTTTGCCATTTTTTTTCTGTTTTGCCTTTCAGGTACGATGAATCGGAGAACTACATCGAGTTGGACTATCCCAGGGATATGACCATGTTCGCAGGTGTTCCGTACAATATTGATGCTGTCTTTCAGTGGAAGAATGGTGAGTGTATTGGAAACCTTTTCTAGCTCTGGAAATTGGGTGAAAAAAATTACTTCTCGTTTTCTCTCCTAATTCCACACATTCCCAAGATAATCTCTTATTTATTTTATCACTGATAAATTGATAATCAATCTCTTCTTCAGGAAAAACCTACTTCTTCAAAGGCAAAGGTTACTGGGAATTCGATGACATGCGAATGCGAGTGGCACATGAGCGTCCAAGACCCTCCGCTCCCTTCTGGATGGGCTGTCCTCCTGAAATGGAGACTAATGATATCGATTATCCGTCGCACAGAGCCAGAGTTATTCAGAGCTCATCGTCAGCATCCACAATCACATTTTCTGCTATAATTAGTTGTCTCTTTGTACTTGCAATTAGGATAACGTAGGTAATTATTTTTTCACGTTTTTTTTTTTCGAGTGAAGATAGGAAAGACAATCCGTGAGGGAGACAAATGTGCCTAATTATGAAATTAAATGAAAAAAAAACTGCCGTGGAATTTCAAAAAAATTGAAATTGAGAGGATTTATCATGGAGAACACAGGAAATTTCAGATTAAAATAGACTGACTTTATAGTGAATATCTCGACATTGGCTGAAGGAAATAAGTAGAGACTTTTCGTCTGAAATTTTTTGTTCGTACTATTCCCGCTATAATCCTCTTCAAACGCATAAAATTAATCAACAATCCATCCAACCATTGAACCAACCGAAAAAAAAATCATATAAATAATTTTTATATGCCTTTTTACATGATTTATAATCTTCACGAAATTACAATTAAGGGCACGTTATTTGTGCATCAGTTTTATAAACTGTGATATTTATGTGAACTAAAAGAATATGGGAAAAATAATCGTTTAGATATAATGGTATTTATGAATAGCGAATGCGGAAAAATGGAGATGTTATTGTTTAATATTGAAATAGTCTGAGACACGTTTTCTACGTATGAATTTTTATGAGCTTCTTGTGATCGCAAAAAATTGAATTAAACTATCAAGTCTTCGAAAATTGTCGACTGCTATCCACTTATCAATTATTTTTAACTCAATTTTTTGCGAAAGATCGTCGCAGGATGGATTGACGTGCAACTTCTAGGGAATAAATGCAGAATCACTGTATAAATAAAGAAAATGTATACGACTCAATCTTTACTCTAATTTTATTTTCTTTTTTCCATTGGGTATTTGTTTCTTGTTGTTATGAATACACTTTTGATTTTATTCTCATACAGATAGGGTTTCACGCAATTAACATGCCTCAAATGTTTTCCATTTATATCCTTCATAATTCTCTCTTAAACTCATAACAAAGTCCAATTACTTCTCATTAAGAATTAATTAATTAATTAATTAATTATCCATTAAGAATTGCTAATAAATTTTTTAACTTCGATTTTTGTGAAATCTCTGTATAAATAAATGTAAAAAATGCATACAGTTCCATCTCTCTCATTGTATATTATTTTCCATGTTATTTTTTCAGAGATTTTTTGAAAATTAAAATATCTCTCTCCATAATTCCCCCTTTAACCTGGTTAATACTCCAATTATTCTTGATCCCGAATGATCACTTGAAGAAATTAAACTTTTTTCCCCTAATTCTCCGTTTTTCTTCTAATTTCTTTTTCAATTGGGACTTTTGTTAAGAAAATAATTTTTTACAAACACAGTTTCGATTTTATTCTCATACAAGTAGTGTTTCACACAAGTAACATTGCCTTAAATTTTCTCTATAATTTTTGTTCCATAATCCCTCTCTTCGCTGATTAAATACTCCAATTACTTCTTATGACGTAAATCAGGCGGTGAGTATGGATCCCAGGGGTTGAGGGATCTGAGCGTTGTATGGACGATAGTGTCTACTTCAGCCATAGCTCCAACACCAGTATCACCGCACATAAGTGTCTTAGTGATGCAACTAATCTCCCTGTATCCCCAGGACTTGAGTAGAGCCACCTAAAACCGTATTTCATTATGAATTCATCAGAATTAAGCCGCTACCTTGAAACAACTGGGATTATCTCGATATCCCTGCCACCTAGGGCTGCGAAACCAGTTCTATCGTAAAGTCATGGGAATTTACCACTGGAGTAAACAATGACGACCCATTTTGCCCCATTGTAACTGAACGACCGGGTCAAAAAGGGTCATATGGACTCCGAGGTAAGAGGACATTTTGGGAGCTTTTTCGATGAGAAAAAAAATCAATTTTTATGTTCAGCCGTTGCCCGGATATTCAACGATTTTTGGCTGGACCTGAATTGAGGTCGAATAAATCAATACATTTCTGATCTTAAATTGAGGTTTTGGATTTGAATTTAGTTCTGATACTGAATTTATATTTGGCTCTAAACAACCAGCGAGGCCTCGAAGAAAACAAAAAATAATCTCGCAATATTTTATCATTACAAAGTCATAAATTGGTGGCGTACCTGAGGTGCAGTAACAGGATGCTCCCACATTTTCGTGTTCATGGCAGGGCAAAATAGCAGTGGCTTAACAGGATCCCAAGCTCTAGCAACGCAGGTGAGTATATTATCACAAATGCCGGAAGCTAATTTTCCCATAGTATTGGCATCGAGTGGCGCTATGAGAAATAAATCAGCCCATTTGGCTAGATCAATATGCAGAACAGGATCGCCCCTATCCTGCCATGCTGCCCACTCCACAGTATCCGACAGGACAGGTATATCTTGTGGGAATTCGGCGTCCTTCAGGAAGTGCTTTGCCCTCTCTGTTACCACAATCTTAACGTCAATATTATGCTCTCGTAATTTTTGACATAGCAAGGGTAGTTTTATCGTTGCAACACTTCCGGTACAGCCCAGAAGTACTTTTTTTCTCGTTGCCATTGTTTAATTGCTCGTTTTATTTATTGTTCTCACGATTTATCGATTCTTAAAGCTTAATTGTTCACAGATATGCAAGGTTTATGTTTATCGGGTGATTTGTATGAATTTTTTTTTCCTGAATATTTTTGATACGTCTCTTGTGTAGAAAATTTTCGCTTGGTGAAATTGGTGGTTTGGAACAATTGGTTTTTGGTTTGTCGAGTTTAACGGGAAAAATTAATCGGTTTAGACAATTCTTTGTTCCAATCAGGTCGGAGAAGAATTGATTCTAGATACGTTTCTACCCTGCGTAAAAAATTGTGGTGGAGATTTTTTTTTGTTGTATTACGGAAAGCGATTTCCGTCAATTTTTCAATTGACTCTACAAAAATTTGCTCTCAGCCAATGTCTTCGTGTTGATTCAAACAATTGATATTAGCTAATTTAACTAACCCACAGCAATAGTTTTCCCAACGTTTACTGAACTCGTTGAAAAAAAAAATTGCTCGTCTTAAGTTGCGTTTATAAACATTAATATTAACAGCGCTATTTTTTCTCTAGAAAATGTACCCCTACAACATTACTAATGCCCACGTACCTAAACCCCTAAATTTCAACAATTGCCTACAAAAATTCGAAGCAGTGAACGTTTCATCGGATAAATATACTGATATAATTTGTTGGTGTACTTGGTTGTTTCCAATATTTTCAGCTACAAATTTCATCTGTTGTATTTCTATAGTTTAGTTGTATCCTCGTAATGTAATCTTTCACAACTTATTGACAATATTGTTGGTTACGTGTTTTTTGGTTTTTCTCCCTCTTCAATTTTATCATCGTCGTGAAATCCAAGCTTCGACCATTCCTCACGACTCATGAGGCTATTTTCCATCCTACATCCGAGATACTCCCTGGCATCGTCTCGACACTTGGTATTATCGTTCTTGTTTGTGTGCAGACAACGCATGTACTTTATCATCGGTAATTTGCAGTAGCCCTCATGATCCAGGGGAAAACTACCCTTCTGAGGGGGTATCGGGGTGAATATCTTCTGTGAGAACGTGTATGAGGACATCACCAGCTGGTGGCACGGACATTAAGGCTCCTCTTGCACGTAATATTGTCTTTCGCCGCTTTATTCTCGCTCTCCGAAACAAGTTTTATGGTTTTTTTCGACACTTTAACACAGACTTTTGCTGAAGTTTTTGGGGAGTTTTTGAGACACTACTGGGAGGAGGATTTATTTCGTGAAAAAACTGTGATGGAGAAGGGGTAATGCGCATGTGTGACCCACTCGGGAACCAGCTGATGAATCGTGAGTCGTGGGTTCGAGCCTCTGGAGAACGGGGGCAGCACCTCGTGGAAGAGGGTAGATTCATTTTTTTAAATGGACTGGTTCATAATTTTGAGATATGCACTTTTTCTAATCGTTCTTGCAATTATTTAATGACAAAGAGCAGCAGATTAGCAGTTATAACTCATTGGTTTCCTTTTATTTATTCCCGAGACGTCTTGAGAAAATATAAGCTTTGTAAGAAAAATAATCGAATAATTTTTTATTCAATTAAAAATACACGGGATATTTTTCAGCATTTTATTTGGCGCTCTCCGGTGCAGGGATCGATGTAGGTCTCCTCCGCAGGAAAATCAGGCTCGTCTTTCTTCGTGTACCCCGCAATAAGTCTCTTTACTTGGGCCACTGCACGCCCAGGGTTCAGGCCTTTGGGACAGGTCTTCGTACAGTTGAAGATGGTGTGGCAGCGGAAGACCGAGTAGTAGTCCCTCATTTTCGCGAGTCTCTCCTTGTGGGCAGTGTCTCTGGAATCGATGATCCATCTGTTTCATGAAAACAAAAAAAAAATATATAGTCTGGAGTAGAAACAATGTGGAGTAATGTGTTTAATAGATGCAATAGTTTGAGAGATATTTCGAGATTTATGAGTTGAAGGGGTCCAGGGAGGAGAGTCTGCTGAACTGTCACCTATAAGCTTGCAGGAGGACCGCAGGACCTAGATATTTCTCTCCCAGCCACCAATAGGGAGGACAGGAGAAGGTGCAGCATCCACAGAGAATGCACTCGTACAATCCATCTAGTTTTTTCCTATCTCGTGGACTCTGCAGCGTTTGCTTTGTTCCTGGAGGGTATGCTTTGTCTTCTCGCTTCAGAAACGGGTCGATCATCGTATACTGCTCGAGGAAGTGCCCCATGTCGGGAATCAGGTCGCGAATTACGTAGGCATGGGGTAGGGGGTAGATGATGAGGGGTTTGTCATCAGCAGATATTTTCCTGAAATAATCGGCAAAATTTTTTGGAGTGAGCCTGAATTTGAAGATAGCGTTGTCAATTAAAGTACAAATATCTCAGGAAATAATACATGTAGAAGAAAACATGATAATGACTTTTTTGTGGAGAATTTTGCGAGGTATAAAAAAGGTTTTCTGATGTTTTTCGTTAAGTCTACTGTTTTGCAGGATATTCATCAATTTTTATTACGTGATACAGGCGAGAGTATTTGTTCCGTTGATGTTCATGGCACAACTTCCGCAGATGCCCTCTCTGCAAGATCTCCTGAAGGCTAGCGTTGGATCCTGACATGCCTTTATGTGAATCAGGAGGTCCAGGACCATCGATCCACACCTGTTGAGGTCCACCGTAAAAGTCTGCATGCTTGCCTTCTTCGAAGGATTCTCTGGATTCCAGCGGTAGACCCTCACAGTCTTCAATTTTGGAGGAATTTCTTCGCATTTCTGAATTCATAAATAATTAGCAGAGATAATGACGATCGTGATACCTGAAGGATTAATCATTGGTTGTTTTATTAGGAGAGGAAATCTTCGGGGAATTCAACCTTTGTGGCTTCACTATCGAGACAGTCCTCCAGCTCCTCTCGACTCTTCGCAACTTTCGCCTCGAATTGCTCATCTTTTGCGACCCGTTTTCCCCCCTTGGATGATAAAAAACGGGGAAGGAGATTAATTCTGCGTGTGACGGCAGTTTTCAGAGAGTTCAAAAACATTTTCCATGTCATGAAATTTGTTTGTCACTCCGAAGTGACTTCAGACCATTAAAAATTCTTTTTTTTTCCTTCTAACGATGGAATTATCTACTGACAAATGTGATTTTATATTCTGAGCTGAAGGCAAGTATTTCAATCGCATGAGACAGAAAATGTTTTTTCGTCCCTGGCGCCCGAAAATCCGCGATTCTAACCTCACTCCGTTCGGTTAGATCGCGGTTTTCGGGGCCAGGGACGAAAAATATTATACGCCACTCGGCGATAAAAGTATTATCTGACTCATGTGATTATAATCCTCGCCTTCGGCTCGAATTATAAAGCCACATTCGTCAGATAATACTTTCATCGCCTGCCTTGTAATATAATCTTCTAATTTTCTGACTGGGTTTGAAGGTCTCGATTTTTGGTACCCAATGACACAAAAAAACAGTTTCAACTGGTGAAGTTGAAAATGTTCGTAAGGTTTATGTTGATGTTCTTTGTCCGTTTTTAAAAGCAACATATTTGTTCCTGAGTGAAGTCAAGAATTTCAACAGATTGATAAGTTCTGACGCTGATGACCCCTGTTTCGTACTCATGCTATTATCATTAGATATTATTTTCGTGTTTATGCAGAGGGGTCAGATAAATGTGATAAATTGGAGATTATCCCCCGCGGAGTGAGGGCGAAAATCGAGTGAAGATCAGTTTTGCTGAGAGTGAACGGTAAGAGGAGTTGACAACCTGTTGATTGAAAACGTGATTCGGGAATTGGATTATTATTTGGAAGCGGCCGACACGAGAGGAAATTCAAGGTCAGTTATCACGTGGAGTTGAAGTTAAAGCCAAAACTGTTAAAACTGTGTAAGTTCATTATTTTTTATGAATATCTTTGTCAATTTTTTCTACCCGTAAAATTTTTAATCTATTAACGATTATTTATTATGAAGATTATATTTTTAAGTGGAATTTATGAGTTTCGAGGGATTTTTCCGACTTGGAGGTTAGATAAGAGCCAGAAAGGCATTCAAAATGGGACTAAATTATTCATAATTGACGCATTATTTACGTGCTGCCATATTCAATGTCAACAAATGTCTTCCGATTTTTTGTCAACTTTTGAGATAAACAATTATTGTTTTTAGTAGATCAGATCCAGTGTTCAACTCTGGATTTGTCGAGAAAACCCAGAGCTCATGGAGATAACTCAGAGTTAACTCTGGGTCTGATATCCGTCAGGGTTGAAACGGTTATTTCAATTGATGAAGGCTTAGAAAGCGTTAAATAAAACTTTATTTAATTTGTATAAAAAATCGGCCAAAAATGAGTAGAAAATCATTATTTTTTTGTAGTAGAATGTTTTCTGCCTATTTCTTCTTTATTATATCAATATTTCAGAGATGAGTAAAATGGGTAAATGAAATTATTTTCCTCAGAATGTCTGCCCAAAAGGTCCTTGTGATTGGAGGTGGTGGTCGTGAGCATGCCATTGTCTGGAAATTATCCCAATCCCCGAAGGTAGGTCAAGCCTATAAACCCCCGAAACTGTCGAGTAACCCAAAACCATCTCCGCCAGGTCTCCCAGATCTTCGTCTCTCCGGGGAATTGCGGGATCGCTTCGGTCGAAAAAGTGCTTTTGATCCCCCTAAACCTAAAAGACAACAAAGACGTCTCCACCTGGTGCCAGAAGAATGCCATTGACCTAGTGGTGGTTGGTCCCGAAGACTACCTGGCAAACGGCATCGCTGACGAGCTGAAAGCCCACAAGATCCCCTGCTTCGGTCCCCAAAGGAGCGGAGCAAGACTTGAATCGGATAAGGATTGGTCCAAGGTCTTCATGGATCGTCACAATATCCCCACCGCCAGATGGAGATCTTTTCAGTCCTCCCAGGATGCCAAGAAGTTTATCGAGGAGGCGGATTATCCGCCTCTCGTTGTCAAAGCCAGTGGATTGGCCGCGGGGAAGGGAGTGGTTGTCGCCGCAGTGAAGAAGGAAGCCTGTGACGCTGTTGAAGCCATCCTCGAGGAGAAGAGGTTTGGCGCAGCTGGTGAAACTGTAATTGTGGAGGAACTCCTCTACGGAGAGGAGGTCTCAGTCCTCGTATTCACGGATGGCAAGAGTTTTAAGATTATGCCAGCCACGCAGGACCACAAGAGGATTTATGATAATGACGAGGGGCCCAACACTGGGGGAATGGGAGCCTATGGGCCCTGTTTGCTTATTAGTGACGAGGAGATGGCGGAGGTGGAGGAGAAGGTCGTTAAGAGGGCAGTGGAGGGACTCAGGAAAGATGGGATTGATTATGTTGGAGTGTTGTATGCCGGTTTAATGCTCACAAGAGATGGTCCCAAAGTCCTGGAGTTTAACTGTCGATTTGGGGACCCGGAGACCCAAATCCTGATGACCTTACTGGACACCGACCTCTTCGAGATCATGAAGTCCTGCTGCGAGGGCAAACTATCATCCCTGGACATTGACTGGCACAAGGGGAGGTTCTCAGCAGGAGTAATCCTCGCGTCTAGGGGATACCCGGCATCTTCCTCCAAAGGTCAAGTGATCTCCAACGTCGAGAAGGTCCTGCGAGAGCCGGCGACTCATATCTTTCACTCGGGGACCTCGGAGTCAGCAATTGGAGAGCTTCTGACAAATGGGGGGAGAGTTCTGATGACAGTGGTACTGGCTCCGACCTTAGAACTTGCAGCAGCGAAGGCAACAGTGGCCGCAAGAACGATATCCTTTGAGGGAAAACAGTTTAGAACTGATATTGCTCATAAGGGCATCGCCAGGACCATCCTCAAGGCCGGGAGGATGTCATATAAGGCTTCGGGTGTGGACATTCAAGCTGGGGATAATCTGGTATCCCAGATCAAGCCGTTAGTAGCTTCCACCAAACGATCGGGAGTTCTTGGAGGGATTGGAGGGTTTGGAGCCCTGTTCGATACTAGAGACGCTGGGTTTAATGATCCTATTCTCGTCTCGGGAACTGATGGGGTTGGGACTAAACTGAAAATTGCTATGGAGATCAATAAACACGATACAGTTGGAATCGACCTAGTCGCGATGTGCGTCAATGATATTCTGGCCCACGGAGCCGAGCCCCTCTTCTTCCTCGACTACTTCGCTTGTGGTCATCTAGACGTCTCCCAGACCTCTAAAGTAATCTCCGGAATTGTGGAAGGCTGCAAGCAGGCAGGCTGTGCCCTAGTGGGTGGGGAGACCGCGGAAATGCCGGATTTCTATCCTCCAGGGGAGTACGACCTCGCAGGCTTTGCAGTGGGTGCAGTCGAACGCCGGGATCTTCTACCGAGGACCTCTGAGATCCTCCCAGAGGATGTCGTCATCGGTCTGCCGTCCTCCGGGGTTCACTCGAATGGATTCTCTTTAGTCCGGAAAGTCCTGAAGCTCGCGGGAAAGAGCTTCCACGACCCGTCGCCCTTTGGATGTCGTACGAGGACAATTGGGGAGGAGCTCCTGACACCCACGAAGATTTACACGTCCATCGTTGCTGCTCTTAGGGTGGGAGCCGTCAAGGCTTTTGCTCACATCACAGGGGGCGGATTGACTGAAAACATCCCCCGGATTCTTCCTGAGGAGTTGGGAGTGGTGCTCAATGCTGAGAGTTGGAAGATCCCACCGGTTTTTGGGTGGCTAGCAGCCACTGGTGGAATTTCGGAGGTAGAGATGCTGAGGACTTTTAATTGTGGACTGGGAGGGATCATCATTTGTGATAAAAAAGATGAGGGGATGATCCTGGAGGTGCTGAAGGAGGAGGCGCCAGTTGTGGTTGGAAATGTGAGGCGGGTTCAGGGGGAGAAGAGGGTCGTTGTGGAGAATTTTGGCAGGTGTCTGGATATGGAGATGAGGAAGCATGTGCCGGATGTTGTGAAGAGGTTGGAGGAGAGGGGCAAGCGGGTGGGGGTTTTGATCTCGGGGAGTGGAACCAATCTTCAGGCTCTTATTGATGCTTGCGGGGATCCGCTGCAGCAAATCGGGGCAAGGATTGTCGTCGTTATTTCGAATAAAGAGGGGGTTGAGGGTCTCAGGAGAGCTGAACGCGCGGGAATTCCTACTAAGGTGGGTTTCTGGATTATTCTCCAATGCTTAAAAAAATAATCTGCAAATGACTTAAGATTTTGGGATTTATTTTCGTTTTTAGGTGATCAAACACACGGAATTCCCCAGTAGAGAGGCCTTCGATACCGAAATGGACTCACTTCTTCAAGGATATGGAGTTGACATAGTCTGTCTGGCTGGATTCATGAGGATATTATCAGAGAAATTCGTTAAAAGTTGGAAGGGAGCTCTTCTAAATGTCCACCCGGCACTTCTCCCCTCGTTCAAGGGCGCACACGCTCACAGAGACGCCCTTGCGATGGGAGTGAGGATCTCTGGGTGCACAGTCCACTTCGTCGAGGTGAGTCCATTATCTTCTTAATTTGAAAAAAAGAGGAAAAGAAGAATTCTAATTGACTTTTCTACAGGTGGAAATTGATTCTGGGGCTATCATTGAACAAGAATCAGTTCCAGTGCTTCCAGGGGATACTGTAGAGACCCTCCAGGAGAGGGTCAAGGTAGCCGAACACAAATGCTTTCCCAGAGCTCTCAAACACCTAGCCACTGACAGAATTTATCTCAAAGACGATGGAACTATCCACTGGAACTATTAAACAATCATTCAAGTAATTTTCTTGAAAAACATTTTTGTACTTTAATGTTGTACTTAGAACAAATATTCACAAATTTATTAATAAAAATTATTCGGAAATCCATCAGTTGACGACTTTCCGAAGGCGTTCCACTTGTAAGAAATAAATTCTCGATGCTAATTTTTTCTACTTTCAAAACTGGATAGCAAAAAGTCGAATATTGAAGTTCCTTCAAGTCCTTCCCTCTTAATTGCAGGAGGTTCTCTGATTCTGGAGTTTGGCGGCCTCTCCATTGCTCTTTTCTCAAAATTTTTCAAATCAATCTGCACCATTTGCTTTTGTAAAATGGGAACGAGAAGATTGTACTTATTTATCTTGTTATTTATTCGTTTTGCGGTGCTTTCGGCTGAGTGTAGCGCCTCTTCCCAGGTTTTCAGATCCCCCGGGGTGAATGGAAGCGGTCCTAGGGTTTCTCTGGTCTTGTTCAGGTAGTCTTGAAGTTCTTTGGACTCTTCCCTGATCTCTTTAGCGAGTTGAATCCACTCAGGAGTGAATCCATTGTCAATCAGAATCTTTCATTCGAGAATTAATTATTGTTAATATTTATATGCTTAATTTCAATATTTATGTCTGTTAATAATAGAATTGTCTAATTTTATTTTTAGAATAATTTGATTTGGAGTATAAAAAATAGTTTGAAGCGATTTCTCGTTCTCTTTTTGAAGGGGAGCCAATTGTCACTTACTTCGTTTAATTTATGAGTGACAAAATCGACGTAAGGATTCTGAGAACTTGATCTGTCCTTCAGAGGCTTCCCCATACCAGAGAGATGACTGAATTCTCCTCTGTTCATCGCTTCCTGGATGTAATCCTCGACTAGTCGATCGATTCCATACCTCGTTTTGATGTCTTTGGCTCGGGTCTTGTCTTTTCCCACTAGAGTATTCCTCTCTAAAGCCTGGATTTTCTTCAGTCTGTGCTCCATGACATTCTCCACTGCCTTCTGGGCTCTCTCTGCAGTGAATCTTCGTTGACGTTGGCTCAGCGTTCCTCGGCCTGTGTCGTAGGTAAGGAAATGTCGGTGTTGAGGAGCTGTGTGCTAAGAAACAATTGTGCTATTGATGTCTTGATTTGACCACTCAATATTTCAAAATCCAAGCGAATTGTCGAAATTTTTATAAGAACCTTTTTTGCAGAGTTACAAGAGATACACAAAACATATTTTTACAAAAATTTCGCTATCTCTGACGGATCATAGTGTATTTCAAAAAATTAGACAAAACCAGCCGCATCCTCTTTATTTTACCTTGATGTCAAACTGCTCAACCTCTGGTAGCCTCTCACCTTTGTCCCTCTCCATGTTTCTCTCCTTCTGGATGGTCCTGTAGGCACCCTCGACCTTCACAAACCCGGAATTAAACCACAACCTTCCAAAGTCAATTGATGTATGAAGAAAATCTTCTGGAACTTCCTAGATGGCTTATAGAAGTTCGCAAAGCTTAGTCTGTAAGATTTTCTCTAGGATTTTATAAGGATTTTCTTAGGAAATTGAAAGTCAAACCAATTTTATCGAAAATCCTGTGAGATTTTTTCACACATATCTTCATGAAAAATTAATAGATCTCACTTCAGAAAATTTATTGGCATCTGCACTCGAACATCCGCTGTCTGGATGGTACTGCTTCGCCAAGTGCACAAAAGCCAGCCTCAGCTCCTCATCCTCGCAGTCCTCAGTCAGCCCAAGCATCTGGTAGGACTTCTACCTCCCATGAAAATTTCAAATCCTTAAATTCTCAAGAAGAATTATAAAAAATTCATTGAAAATCCTAGCCAATTCGCCTGGAAACTCTCTTTGATTTTTGTTGGATTTTAGATTCAATAAAAAAATACTCTGTTAATTTTTCCTGCAAAATATTTTACTATGGGGTATTTCAGATTTTTTTATTACTTTTTCCATGCCCACAATTGCTCTTTGAACATCTTCCACTCACTTTCAACGTCGTCTGGTGCTTGTACCTAACCGCCAGTCTCTCCAAGGGCTCCCGGCAACCCTTGAATCCTCCAGAACATATGAAACCCCTCAGATGAGTGCCTGGCACACAGGAGCAGACGACACTCAACATTTTTTGTGAGATGACAATAATTTTTGGTTTGCTACTGCGTTCTAATGCAACAATGATGTAACATCATTCATTATTGTTGTCTTATTTTTTTTTTCAATTGTAGATACCGTTTCTATCGACTGGGACCATTAACAAAAGGAAAACACTATATTTTGTCTTTATTTTTTGATGATATTCGAGGGTTTTTAAATTATTTTGTTAATTGAATGGGGACATTTTAGTTCTAATTCGGAAATTTTTTTTATTTTCCGGTTTTTTTAGTACGTCCATGGCGAAATCAGCACAATAAGGTTCAAAAGTGAGATAATTTATTGCTGATGGGATTAAACAATGATTTTATTGTGCAATTGGTGATTATTTTTATCAATTTCCAGTATTGAAATTTAATAATTTTGTAAGAAAAGGTTCGATACACCTGAGCGCAACGGTTCTGCGCATTTCCAATATGACCGACCGGTTCGCAGTTGCTGGCGTTCGTCTCCGTATTTTAGATCAAAAACAGGGATTAAATCATTATAATAATCATTCAAAAAGTGATAATTAGTTAATTATAAGGTATGACAATGATTCGATTATTGAATCCTTTTATTGTTGTGTTGATTTTAAACCTTAAAAACCAAAATTCACATCAGAAATTGCCCCAGACATGTGCGCAATTACTCTGCGCACCTAAGAAATGGCTGACTGGTCTCCAGTTGTTGACATTATTCTCTGCAGTTTAGAC
Source organism: Psyttalia lounsburyi (assembly GCA_030522865.1). Taxonomy (NCBI): domain Eukaryota; kingdom Metazoa; phylum Arthropoda; class Insecta; order Hymenoptera; family Braconidae; genus Psyttalia; species Psyttalia lounsburyi. The sequence continues at coordinate 15,829 of JAPYZN010000813.1, forward strand.
AAAATTAGGAATGAGATTGGCTTAGTAATTGATTTTAAAAAACTGATATGTAATTAATATTGATAAACAACTGCAATTTTAAGCTACAAACGTGGAATATGCTGATGAACTACGAATTTTAGATTGTGGTCTCGAAGAAAGTAAAAATCTGGCGTCTCCCTGTCAGCGACTTATGTTCAACTCCATAAGATGTCGTCTGGAGACAATTCTAAAAACTAACTTACTAACTCTTCAATTTATTAAAAAAGGAATTACATGAGTTAAATTTATTGAGTTAAATTTATTTATTGGAATTTAATGAGTGAACACAGTGCACTTTTTGTCGAAGAGTTTTGTATGGTTTTGGTGTTTGTGAATTGTTTTATTTTTTAGTGATAAAGTGGTTTTGGGCATGTGTCGGCGCGTATGTAAAGACAGAAGATGGCGGTTACGGTCAAATTTGACGAATCAATTTTGAAAATTTTAAGTGCGAAGGATTTTCATGGATCTAAGCTCTTACAGCAACTGAAGAACATCTCGACTAGTGGTGAGTTTCTAAAATTTATAAATGCCGGGTTGACGGGTTTCAATGGTCAATTTTTTGTCTTCATGTCAAAGATTTTTTTCCCGAGCTTTAAAATCAATTTTTACTTTTTCATATTGAGTTCTTAGATCTGGAGATGACGATCCCATAATCTCTATTTTACAACAATTTTTTTATTTGGTGTTACTCTAGTTTTGACCTGAATGTTTCGTTTGAGGTGTTGACAACAATTTTTGCGCCTTAGGACCCAACAGAATTCTAATCAACGCGTTTGAGTCTGGTTATTAATGTCCAACATTAACCGAATTTTCGTTGGAAATTCTTTATTACGAAATCAATAGTTTCTTCGTTAAATATTTGAAACCAGCAGGCATTTTTCAGATAAATAATCGATTCTCAACTTTATTTCAATAGTTTATCACAACAACTTATAATTTTCACTCGGATTACATGACCCAGATCGTCTCTGGAAACATTTAATATTATTGAACAGCATACATTATCCACAATAATTAATTAATTCATTAATAATTAATCCTTTACTTCTTCAATTCAACAATTGGAAAAATCATTTTGGCACACATTTATATCCCTCTGCTTTCGTGATTTTATCTCTGAGATGATGGGGTCAACAGTGACCCTATCAGATAGCCAGGGAAATTTGTGCGTAATTTTCCGTGACTATCTAATGGTCACGTGACAAATTCACGTTTTCTAATTTGTTTAACTAGTGTTTTCTCATAAATGCCAAGGAAAAAAAAACTGTAATTGTTTAAAAAATGACGATTATTGTTCACCAGTGCAGTCATCACAGGATTTTTTCCTAGAGACTTTATAGTTATTTAACAATTATTAATCAACACTTTATTTGCTAATTTACACACTTGAATTCCATTTTTTTGACATTAATTAGTCTGAAATATTTAATTCTCATGTGCCCACAGGTGAGGGATAATAAAAACCCTGTTGATTGTTAAATTACTTCGATATAAAACAAAAATAATACAGAAAAAAAAATGGCATAAATTCCGAAAAAATACGCAAAATAGTCCCAAACATCTTTTGATGTTTCAATGACATTTTTCAATAAAAAAAAAATAATGCCGACGTCAATGACAAATTTTTCATGATTTATTGGCAGTGGTAATCCATACGTCTTCAGAATGCAAAAATAATAAATTTAATTTTCAATTAATAATTAACAAGGAAATAGTGATAATTCAATCCTGACAATTTTATTGGCATTAATATTAATTATGTTTATCATAAATTACGGATGAATAAATAATGACTCGATACTTGATCAGTTAATGGTATTATCAAATTGAATTAATCAATCTGTTAATTAATTGAAAAGGAAAACAAATTGATAGGGGAGAGAGGGATAAAATCAATCAATCAATCAATTTTTCAATCTTCAATAACTCGCGATTGGCAGAATGAAAATTGTCAATTGTTTTTTTTTTACATTTTAAAGGATTTTTGTCGACTTATAAATAAAATTTGATGATTTCAAGTCGTATTGTTTGGTCGGGAGATGATTTGAGAACGTTCATTCTACCTCGCTCTCCCTTAATTCCTATTTTTGGCACAAAATCCAAGTAATTAATTATTCGATAACTGTCAGTATGAATAGATCAACATCTTTGATGGATAATCAATCATTTAATTATTAAGTTGATGATTTTATTTAATACTCAGGCGCGGGGAGAGGGGGGGGGGGGGCAGACGGAGAATTTGGTAGATTCCCCACGTTTTTTTCTTTCGTCTATTTTATGTGGGCACGTGTTCTTAATGATCTTACTAAGCTCAGCAATGCTGGGTGAGAGGATGTGAGGACAGCTAGGGGGGGTCAGTTGGTATTTTGCTTGTTGGTACGAAGTCGAGCCAGTCCAGAACGCTCACCCTCTTCCTCGTCTGAAGTGCAGGGGGGACCACCACCCACTGCACCTCGAGATGACGTTGCCTGTATGAGTTCTTGGTCTGGACCATTTCGGTTCTCGTAGAGGAGAATATTCAGGGTCTCCTCGTAAATACGAGCCTCCGGGAACTCTACCTGTGAGGACGAGTAATTGAAAATAATGAGGATGTTTGTCAACGAGCTCTACATTAAGATTTATTTGATTATTTAACGAGCATTTGGAGAGCTTCAATGAGCATTAAAAATGTTTCCTCCAACTCCTCTGGTTCCAAAGAGATTACCGACAAGAACACCGGAGAAAAACTAAAATTCATTACCTTCGTATGCTTCTTATCAGTTGTGTAGACAATTGAATGACAACAGACCTCTCCAACTTTTCTCCCATGACCGTAAAATGTCCAACAACATATTTCTATCGAGCCTATAACATCCTTGATGAATAATATTCTACCATTGAATCTCAATGACATTTTATCGAATAATTCGATATTCTTTAATAGATTGTCATCAGAAGTGCTGAAAAGAAACACAAGGCGTTTTTTAATTATTTATTTACTCACTCTCATTTCCATTTTCAACTGAATAATTCATCCTCGATAACATGATTATACAATTATTTAAAATTTTTCAAAAAAATCACTCCAAACTGTTTATGAGGTTTTCAGCTGGAAAATTCGATTGAAAAATTCCATGTAATTTTGAATTGTTAAAAATACTGATTTACCTAGTGTACGAATATTTATTGTTATGCCTATTGATAAGAAGTTTAACAACCGGTTTGGTAGTGCTACTGATCAACAATTGCTCCTCCCTCTGGGATGTTATGAGGGCAACCCTACAAATAGGCTCTGCCTCTCTCTCTTTCCGAAGTAGAGCCTGTTCACATGATTCGGCTAGTTCAGTTATGCAGTAATACTTGGCCTCAGCTAGTAATTCAGTTATTTCTTTAGTGCTCTCAGGGAGACCCACTGAGCCATCCCTAAGGAAATTGAGAATTGTTCCGAAGTGTTTTCCACATCTGTCGATTAGAATCCATCCTAAAAAATTGGAAATCAATAGACGACAATTGGAGCTTCTGTGAATGAATACTGCTAGGTATTGTTGCTATTCAGTTGGGATTATTTATTTTCGGAATTCAATGAGATCAAGGGGCAAACAATAATCCTAAATAACTCCAAAAAATCGGAATTCTCCAGGAATTTCCAAGGAATTGAGCGGAATTAGAGGGGATCTCTCAAAAACCATTTACTTTCCCTTTTTTCAAAAATAACTGAAGAAAATTGTGAAAAAAAATTCTGAAAAATGACTATTCACCTTCAGAATCCGTGTGAACATCCATCCGTCCACTGAACATGGCACGAAGCATGGTATCATGTTTCCTGAGTGTACTAATAGTAGTGTAATGCAACGATCCTCCGATATTCAATTTAACGTATTCCGACGGATAACGAATTACTGGTCTATGATCTCCAGACATTCCTGGTGTGCTCACTAATAATCCTGGTGACGACGTCGATGTGGGCGACGACGTACCCGATGGTGACGTTGGTTCCTCGATTTTATCCGGCGAAATGATCAACATTTAATGAATAAAATCAGCAACGTCCTCGACGCTGCGGTAACTCCTGATTATTAATCACTTTTTTTTTTGTCCACGATTTCCTTCACTCCTGAGGGGTAATTGAGAGAGTTCCAGGGGATTTTTCGAGTGTCAGAGGGGCTTAACGACAGTCACTGGGTCTAAGTTACAATTGGACGAGACATTTTAAAGAATTGAAATGGCTTTTTTGGGGCTTTTTTTTGTCGGGAGTTTAGACGATTTTACGGGGATTTTCTGACATTTTTGAGGCTTCGAGGGGCTTTCGCAGTCACTGGGAGACGATGGTGACGATAATTGCAGGGGGGAACGTGGGAATAACACGGGAGAGGCGCGGAATTGGAGAGATCTAGAGGGAATACTTGTGGAGACTCTAGAGCGATTGTCGCGCTGGTATGGACGATTTACGGTCGGAGAAGTCTCGGAGGAACTGATATTTTTTTGTAAACCCACGGGCTCCGGAAATATTCAGGAAAAAAGGGAAGAGTTAAGGATTTTCTGGATGAAATTCTGGTTTTGTTGCTGGAAGCCTTGTTTTGTTTTGCTTGAATTTCGGAACATTGGAGGAAAATGGCGGACTCACTGGCCAAGTATGGACTCTACGTAGATGATTTCAGTAAAATTAGGATTCTGGAGCCCGAGATTGCTGGACAGAGCGAAAAATTGAGGGTTGAGTGTCAAGGATTTGTCTCCAGTAAGTCCATGATTATCAGATGTTTTTGGACGCTTGTTGATGTTGTCGTGCACCGAGAGAGGTTAGGGAGCACTGGGAAAGCTTCATACTCTTCCACGACACTGAAATAATTTTTGTTTTCGTGGTCATTAATTTTTTTATTCTAAAAGCTACTCAAGTTCATTGTCTGCACTTTTTGAGTGTTTTCTCGCATTTTTGGAGTTCTCGAAGACTGGAGTAATTCTGCACCTGAAAAATTTGAATGAAGCACTTCAGAATTACAATTCAGCACTATAGGCTTCCTTTTTAATTAGATTGCTCTAAGAAAAATTCTCAATATTTCAATTTTAGAAATAACCGAATTCAAGAAAAATTCTGATGAATTTATTGAGATGCTTGATAGCCTCGCAGACGAGGTCGAGCGAGAGAAGATGAGGACTATAGGGGCCAGAAATCTCCTACGATCGGTATCGAAGCAGCGCGAGGCTCAGAAGCAAAAGATTCAGGTAGAAAATCTCCCTCGAAATCCCCACGAAACTCAATGAAAAGGGATTTTAAATAATATTTCAGGCTTTGATTATCGAGAAAACGATGGAATTGGAGCGTCTGAGGATTCAGTACGACTCGTTGAGAAGAATTGAGCAGGAACAGTTGGAGACAATCGAACATTTAACAGTCAATTAATGGATACTCACTTTATTTCATCTCTAATTACGAAATTAATGTCGAAAAAAAATGGAAATGAAGGATTTTTCAAGTTTTGAAGGCACGTTTTGTTTTTCTGCCAAATCTCGGAAGAAGGAAATAAATTTTATAACAAAAAAAAAAGTACTTCAGGTTTTCGTCATTTTTATTAAAAACATTCGTTCACTTCAAAAACTATCAATCAGGTTTTTACGAGACGAATTTGATTCCATAGCGAGGAAAATTTATCGACAATTACAGACAAAAATTGTAAAAACGATTTCTGTCTCTTGAAGCTCTTGAGATGTCGTTTTTATTGTTTTTATTGACAATCACACAGAGTCAACTTATTTATATTTGTTTGAGAGATATTTTTTCCTGGCTATCTGCTGGGTACCCCCTCATCCCTAAAATCATCGAATAAATCCAGATAATTTCCTTCTTCCTAAAGAAAAATGAAATTTTTCCTTCATGAAATAAAATAAAAAATGGTGTCGTGTCCTCGTTACAAATATAAACCCTATGCTCTATTTTATTCATTAATTTTTCTTTTAATCTTTTTTTTTCTTCAATTTTATCTCAAATATTTACATACCTATTACACCTCCTAAATTAAGTGTAACTTTACTATTAATGAATTATTTTGGAGCATATGAGTGGCTGGTATGAAAATAGTGGCTCAAGAAATTCAATTCATGATTGTCGATTCATAATTGAGAAAAATAATTATCCGAATGCATTAATTCGGACGAATTCACTGATAAAACGAAAATGAAGCGATTTTCAGATTTTTCAAATGTTGAATTATTTCGATAATGAGTGCATTTATGCAAAAATATAATAAAACATTTCTTCTTTTAAATTTGATCCTACATAAAAAATGTTCAATGATATTTTCTCGTACAACCACTCGTTACAGAGATAATCATCCATTGACGAATAACCCTTCACCATTTTATACGAATTAGGCCTTTCGAGGCCACCTTTTTTAGGCGTTTAATCGAAAAATTTATGTAAAAAAATTGAATGACAAGAGGAATAATTTTCTCATGTGCTCCTTAACAGTAATAATCATTACGAATACCCGAAAAAACACTAAATACATTAATCAACAGTTAATTAATCTGTCATATTTGCTTCATCAGAAACATTGAGATTAATTATTCATTGAAAAAGTGGAGGAAAAATTAATGATAAACGAAATGATAAACTTCACATTCACTTCGGACAGTCGAGGGTATCGAGTTTATGATTGGGTTCATTTTTCCCCCCTTCAAACTGCCTCCATTTTTGCACGTTTACACTCCTCAATTGGTAAATCATTTTTGACTGATTCCTCGGTATTGTCCTCGGAATTTTCGGTTGTTAGGGGCCTTTTTTTTGTTACTGGGGTTTCTTCGGCTTCGCCATTGTTCTGGGCTTCAGGCTCTGCTGGGATTTTGAATTTTACGATTACAGCTGTCATATTGTCACAGCCCGTACCGTCGCCCATTGTGTTTGGTGCCAGGCAATGATCAAAAAGCTAGAAAAACAAAAATTGTCAAAAATTTCCCCTTATCACCATCGACCTCCACGAAAAAAAGAAAAATTCTCACCTCCTCGCAAATCTTCGATATAGTCTCACTCTTGTTGAGCCTCTCCCTAACGAACTTGACGACATCCGCGGACGACATGAAATTCCAGATGCCATCGCACGCCAAAACCATGAACTCATCTCTTTTAGGATCAATGGTAATCCTCTTGATATCAGGTAACGCTGATATCATCTGCTCCTCAGCAGAAAGTAAGGTATTCTGTTTGTAGGCATGATCTCCGAGGGCTCTCGACAGATTGAGTCCCCCATTGACTCTTCCATCGGACGTTACTTTGCCCCCAGCTTTGACAATTCTCGCCATCTCTGGCTGATCCTCGGGCTTGTGATCGAGGCTGAGCTCCACAGCTTCTCCATCCCTGCAGAGAACACACCTGGAGTCACCAGCATTCGCCACATAAAGCTCGTTTTCCTGGAGGAGTGCCACAACAGCTGTACAACCACTGTCTGCTCCAGGCTCCTCAGTAATATTGAATTCTCCATCATCATCGTCTATTTCGTCCTCCTCATCGTCTACATCACTCTCCTCATCCTCAACCTCCTCGTCGTCATCCTCGTCCTCGTCGTCATCACTTCCCTCTGCGATACCACCTCTGAATGTCTCGTCCTCGTCATCTGTGTCGGAATCCTCTCCATCATCAACTGCTCTCTGGAGAAGAGCTCTGTAGATGTGCTCGCCAATGGCCTTTCTGCTACTACTGGAGATGCCCTCGACCTCCTCAACATCTCCATTCCCACATGAATTACAAGAGGAGGAGACATTATCTGTTTTGCTGCTGTCAGGCGCTGAAATCTTCTGGTCATCACCATTAATCTCCGAATTCGATGATATTTTATTATCAATTTTATCCGTTGCATCCTCAGAACTGTCTGGCATGTCTGTTTTTCCACCTGGGGTTGAATGATGACCATCCCCATTGCTCGTTGAGTCGAGCAGTTGATCGGAATCACTGCTACCAGGCTCCGGTTTTTTCTCGGGGCTTTTTTCTGGTGATTTTTCCGCTGATGTTTCTGGATTTGTTGAGCTACTACTGCTGGATACATCTGATTCGTTTGTCGATGATGTGGAACAGCCAGCTGCACTGCCAGACGAGCATCCGGCCTTTGATCGACGACAGCGGAGAAACTGGCAATTCCCCCAATGAAATTTTTCGGTCTCTGTTTGGTATTTCAACATCACTTGTTCGAGAGGCATCTCTGCCTCCTTTCGGAGATTTGTTATGGTGTCCTCCTCCGAGGAGTCACACGAATCGTTGGCCTCTTTCTCGGGTAGGGCTGAGCCTGCTATTTTTTTCAAGATTGAGACTGTCTCGGGCGTGGCGAGGGTTGCGTCGAAGCCGAGAAAAGCGTCGATGAGGGCCTGGGGTATGTCACCATTCTTGTACGATTTCGTGGATTTAATGAAGTCTGGGAGCTTCTGGGAGCAGTAGGTGGCCACCTCGTGGCCACCGTGACCATCGTAAACTGCGAAGAGGGATGTGTTGGGGTCGAAGGTTATGCAGCAGTTGTGGGCGTCCTGAGAAATGCCAGATGTCAAGAGAATTGAGGATTTTGTGGTTGAATTGAAGAAAAAAAAATCGGCATGTCAATTTTTCCTGTCAGTTTTCAAGGAATATCTGCGAATCCGAGGGATATCGGATAAATTTTGTTACGAGCTTTTTTGTAGAGCCAGGCGAGATCTCCAAAAAAGATCATTACGAAAATTTTGATATTTGCCTTGGGTTCGCAGATATTCCTCGAAAGCAAATTACTCCACATCGTCCCTCCCATTAGAGCCTCAAGAGTATTTAACTCGTTCCAATCTTTGAAAATTATTATCAAAATTGTCATTAATTTATAAATTCAAACATCAAAAAAACAAATTTCCATAAATTTTCAATTCCAAACAATTGTTTACGTCTCACTCCAATCAAATAAGAATTAAAAAAAGAACTATAATCTACTAAACAATCTCAAAATGAATCCTTACAAAATTAAAAAACAATTGGAAATGCAAAGTATTCGCAAAATAATTTTCTAAAATGAGTCAAAAAATTTTAGGTTGGAATTCGCCGGAAGCGATGGCTCGTTGCAAAGAAGAAAAAAGAATCCTCCCCCCACGCGCGTGCAATACCGAATGTCTGGAATAATTGTCCTACTGATTATAAAAAAATAACTTTCAATGATTACTTACCTCTTGGCTAACTCGCCAGCCCTGCATTGAGCTAGCGCCGAACGCCACATTCTCACCCGACTCGTCGCTCGAGATTTTTTTCGTTATCGGCTCCGATAGGTAAGCCCCCATATTCCTGCACTATTTTTCCCTGTGCTATCAATTTTTGATGAATTAAATTGACAGACCGACGGTACGGAATGATCTCCCCACACCGAACAACGGCGGAATTTCGTGAAAATATTTGATATATATATATTATATTTTTTTGTTGGTTACGATGGAACGATATTCGGCGGGACTGAGAATATGATGCGGTCGTTAACTGTCCCCCATGACCGGTTTTAACACTAATGCCTGCTTTTCGCCAACTATATCACGAAGGTGGCGACACCTCGCAATGATTTTCGCGCCTGTTTCTGTGCGCAGGCGCTCCTCTCCCCTCTCTTTACCGGTCACCAATTGACCGCGGGAAATTTTAAAGAAGTTCCCACACCTTGCAAATTTTTTTTTTGATGATTTTTAAACGTTGAGTGGCCGATTTATGGCGAAATTAGTCAGAGTCGTCCTAAAGATCAATTAAAGGTGGTTTATTAATATAATAAAAAAGGAATGTCGGGAACTGGGAACTCAGTTTTATTTGCGATTTTTCTCGGTAATGAGAGGATTTACCAAAGAATCGGCAATATATTTTTTTGTGGAGAATTTCCTTGGCTACAAAAAAGATTTAGAGGTATTTTTCAATGAAATCACTCGTTACCGGGATATTGCCATTCTTTATGTGGACAGTAAATCAATTTTCACTGATTGGTCACTTTTTTATTTAATATTACTCATGTTAAATTTGGTTTTATGACTAAATGTGTTATTTCATGGTGTGTTCCAGATTTTTTGATGTCGAATCAGCGGTTGAAAACTGTGATGTGATGTGTGTGGCTACGACAATAACGCCATACCGCAGTTTTAATGGGTAAATTGTGAAATATTGGGGCACAAAGTGTGTGACGGAGTGTTTTGTACTGGTGAACTATGGATTATTTATGGAGAATGTCAGGGATTTGTTCGGGTTACATCGGCTTGACGTGGCGAGGGGTAAGTACAAGGTGTATGACCTTTAGAGACTCTCGTAAACGCTCACTTAAATGATTAATTGAGAATTATTGACGGCATGTTTTTTTTCCAAGTAAATACCCCATTTACTCATTTTTCCCTCACATTCTCTCATTGAACGGGGATTATAACGATCATTCCTACATTTTTTATCAATTCTTTTATTGAAGATTGAAGAAATTATCCTTATCGCGTTTCTTTCAATTATGATTTTTTTATTAAAAGCTTAAAATCGCATAAAATCAACAAAACAGTCCTCCTCTGGGACTTGAAATTGATAAGTCGTTTCGTCTCAATTGCTAAACAATTGATTATTTTTTCATTAAAAGACTCGTTTATTCCCCCCTAGTCTTCGAATTATTTATCTTTATTTTCAATCGAAAAATTATAGAGAGCGCCCTGAAAGTGTTTATCACGTTTATAATTCCATTCCTCGTTATCTCGTCGATCCATCAACCGATGAAAGAAAAAAAAGTCCTCGATAAAAATGAGGGACGGACTGCCAGAATTTCACTTCCGATCCCCTAATTGAGATATCGATCAAATGGTTTAAAAGCCATACGCAACAGTTTTACTGTCGAGTGCTTGGGATCAGGGAATCGTGGGATTTGTGGGTCTGAAAAAAAAAACATTTTCGTTCTTAAATCCCCAGAAATGGTCTCCCAAAATCCCATCAATATTTTATCAATAAAAATCAATTTTTATTTCATACAATTTCATCCATCATTTTTTTCAGTGCAAAGAAAAATAAATTTTCTCTGCAATCTAGTTTTATAATACTTCAGTTGAAAATCCCCTTAAATTTTCATTTAAAAGAATTAGAGTCAAGGAAAATGAATTTTTGAACGTCATTAAATATATATCAAATAAAATATACTAAATTATATCATATATAATCAAATATATTGCAATAATATATATAATAAATAATATCAAATATATAATATATTTTATAATATGGAATGAAATATATTATTTCTCAAAAAAAGAAGTGATTTCTTTTACTGTCACTCAATCATTCTAATCATTATTAGATCGGTAATTAGCCTCTGCAGATAAACAAAAAAACTCAACAGTGTCAGAATCAAGTGTTTGAGGTCAGGGAATCAGTGGATTGTTCCCCCGTTTGGTGGTTCGGCTGGTAGCTCTCGGGGTTTGTCGCTTATCGATTTTCACGCTGTTGAGAAATGTAGCTCTCATATAGGTAACGTTTTTCACGAGCTTCCATACAGCCGTGCGCACCTCTCGGGTGCATTCTTACTCTCATCGAGGGACGAAAAACAATGTGAAGAAGGGCGGGGGGCTGGGGGCGAAAAGAAGAAGAAAAGAGTAGGAAAAAAAAAATTGATTAGAAAAATCGCGGATGAGGGAAAAGTTGGGAGGAAAAAAAAAAATAGAGAATGAGAAAGTGTCTTTACGACAATCTAAACATAAAGGAATCCCATTGGATTATCTTCTCTCCCGGGAATCCTCCACTCTCGTCAAACGATATCATTTGAACCTCCGTATCCCTCGGAACCCTCATCGCATGAAAAATTGGATGTCTGCTTTTATTTTTCTTCAAATGAGGAAGATAAATCAATCGATGCGAATTATTTGATTGATATCTCGATTATGGGAGGATTTTTGAGATTTTTTTGTAAAATATTGTTTGTAGAAAATTTCATAAGCTACGAAAATGATCTTGTCAGTTTTTGCGGGGTTCCTGACGGTTTTTGAGATATTCCGCAAGTAATAGTTGCAGGTTTGTGAGGATCACGTGAGATTTCGTTCAGGTTGTTTGGTGGAACTTTTTTTTATTGTTAATCGAGTGTGAATAGCTGATTGAAACAACAATGGCAAGCTTCAGTGCATCTGGCAGTGTTGCAAGTCGATTTAATTCAATGGGAAGATCGTCCTCAATGCCGCCTGATATCTCTTGGCAAGGCGCACTCATTCAATTTAATGAACTGTCTCTATGAATATAATCTAAAATTATTAGGACGTAAAGTTTTGATGAAGGAGTTCTCAACGCTTGTAATCGTTTTTTAAAAATGTGAAGGGGTGGGGGGCGATTAATTATTTTTTGACTCGCGTATTTTTGCGTTCCTCGGCTTTGCCTCAATCGAGGGAAATTTTTTTTTCGTACTGCCTTTCACTTTTCCTCGCCCGGGGATTGGCACGGGCTCTTGCCCGAACTCGAAAAAGAGAAAATAACTACGGAAAAATATCGCTCCTGGGCTATCGTTATGGGGTTTTCTGACTCGTGTGGTTAACCGCCTTGCCTGCGGCTCGGCTCCCCAAACTCCACGCGAGTAAAAAACCCCATAACGACAGGCCGGAAATCTATAATTTCGGGCCATGGCCTGGTAAACCGCGACTCTACCCTCTAACCTCTCTTTGCTCGGTAAATAATTTAATCCATTTCCCTGATATCTCGGTTACCGTAGGATTTCCGAGAATTTTGTGAATAATATTGTTTGTAGAAAAATTAATAAGCTTCAAAAATGATCTTATCAGCTTTTTCAGTGGGGCTGATAATCTTTCAGACATTTTCGAAATAATAGTCGCAGGTTCCACAAAATTTCGGGGGGTTTCGTTTGAGTTCTGTAGTAGAACTTGTTTTTATTAATAAAATATTTTTTTCCAACTTCTCCAACTATCTTTGTCCATTTTTTAAATTTATTACCGCAAAAGTGTAAAAATTCAGACATATATTTTTGCCGTGCTCACACATTTTACGTATATTTTTCGTTTTGTTTTTTTTTTAGTTATGACAAGAATTTAAAGCAAGTTTTTATATGAAAACTGTGGGCATTTTGGTTGTTAAAAAAAAAATTCTGACAGAATGATATTTTTCTCGCATTTTATTAATTGAAAAACACGATTTGACCGATGTCCGCACTCAGTTTCCACTGGTTTTCAACAGTTGAAACAGTATGAGCTCCGGTTCTGTATCACCCAACAAAGCGCGAGCGGTTGGCGCCGCGGAGAGAGAAGGAGGGGTGGAGTAAAATGGCGGCGGAGGGGGGGCAATACTGAGGGGGATATCGTCAGGGGCTTTATAGCCCTCACTGGTGGGGATGGAAAATCCGGGAGCGGGAGAAGCTCTTGCGTGCGACGGAGTTAAAGCTCCCGCCAGTTCTTGGACAAAGCTCACACCGAAAGCACCTCTCACCCTGCTATAAAACATCAGGGAATCAATTGATCATTTTCCCCCCTCAACGACTTTTCGAATTCAATGTTTGTGGCCCTCACCCCCTGATCACTTGTGTTTATCCTTGTTTTAGTGAATTTAATCGTTCTTACCCCCTCCTCTCCCCGGAATTACTCAATTCACACACATAACCTAGAAATTGAGGGAAATACATCCGGGGAGATATGAATTTTTGGAGATTTTTTTTGTGACCAAAATAAGGTAATTGAGGGGTGTGAGGGGGAACTGAGTGAATTAACTTCTTGTGGATTTGTTTATTGAGGGGGTGGGGTGAGGGGAAAACGTGTGAATGCGGCCTACTGACCTGACCTTGAGGCGGCCAGACTCGGTGAGTTCTACCTTCGTTTTAAGACGATTTTTCGAGGTTTTGGGCGATGAGGGGTTGGGGGTTGACTGGGTCGGGAATTTTTTTTCATTGGGGGCTTGAAAGCTGCAGGTTTATGCACCCATAGGGCTGCAAAATTTAGGATTAAATGGAGAGGAAATGCTGCAGGGATTCTGAAAAGTTGAGGAGATATGGGGAAATTGGGTTTTGGGGGGGATTTGCCTGGGGTTCTAGGGGTCTATGGGGATATTTTGTGTTCAGTTAGGGGAGATTTCGAGGGGATTTCGATGCTGTGATTTTCATTTTCATCGTCTGGAGAATTCTGAGTGTACTGAAATTTATTAGGAATTTTTTATCCTGTTTTTTGTTTTGTTGGGGGTTTTAGGGGGTGGAGATGAGGTCGGGAGTGATTCGAAAGGGGTCGGATTGATGGGAAAATATGTATTTATCTAGAAAAGAAACCGGGAAATTCCAGGAGATATGCGAGACTGTGGTTTTAGGGGAAGTTGCTGTTGCAAATTTCAAGGGTTCCAGGCCTCCTGAGAAATGTTTTCTTTATAAATTAGCACAAATTCTCTAAACTTTCTATGAACTAATTTGTATTATTTTATTTTTATTCATTATCCTGTTGGGAATTTTTTACAAATTGAAGTGGTCATTTGTAGAGCTATCAGAAAAATATTGGCATTTTTACGGAATCTTACTTTCTCCGTTTCAATTTCAAATTGAAATTTTTACTCTGAATTACATTTTTTGAGGGAGCTTTTTTTTCGTCTCATTTTGCCAGTTCAGTGCTCGACAAGTACTTAGGGTGGATTCTATGCCCATCCTGTGTACAATTGTCTGTGGGCTGGTAAGTGCCCGGTAGTGGGGAAATCGTGTAGTAAGCGCACGCACGTTGCGTACTCGAACACGTATTCCACTGGGCGTAAAAAAAAATAGGGAGTCGAGGGGAGGGGATTTTTATTCTCATCGTTGGTTGGAGCGTCGGGGATAACCCTGGGATTTAGGGGCGAGGGTGCATCAGCCTCTGAGTCTTGAGGGAATTTTTTTTGTACGTTTCGTTTTTTTTTTCATTAATGTCGAGGGACAAAGTATTTCTCATTCATTCGGATTTCCTAAAAAATCCTGGGACGTGGGGTCGTCAGTGACCCCATTTACTGATATCCGTTAAATAAACATTTGGTCAAGAATAGGGACCATCCGTTTTGCCCCAGTATTTTGGGAGATGTTACGATTTTTACGAGAAATAGTGGGGCAAAACGGATGGTACTTTTTCCTTTAAGGTTGTTGTCGTGTAGCCCTCGGCGTCAAAATTTCGAGCGCATCACTATGATGCTCACGCCGTACAGTTCCACCCAGTGGAACGACAAGTTTT
>JAPYZN010000814.1:0-22370 GCA_030522865.1 Psyttalia lounsburyi
TCGTCAGTTTCAACCAATAAGGAATAGGTGTGACAGACTTTCGATATTTTCGATTCGATTCGAGATCCGAGGTGTATGTACTTTTTATAGTAGGATTAGCTGATCTTTGCGTTACAATAATTATGTGATAATTTTAACCGATTTCATATTTTTTGAACAGGGTCTCTCCTGATAAGCGTGAGAAACTCAGATTTAATATTATGAAGATGCCTCTAGATGCCTCTCTGTAATATGAGTGGACAACTTTTCCCCATAAATTTTTCAATTCGATATCGTTAATAACATGCTGTACCTGATGTAGTCACATCCGCATACTGATCAAGCGGGTAAAATTTTATAATCTAAAAATCACCCCTGAATCAACTGATTCACGTAATCATCCAGCATTCTCCGATCATCTGATGTACCCTGCATCGATTGACGTGAAAATCAGGTTTACATCCTCACTCGATCCGATGTCTTATAAACCCATAATTCATATTTACGTCGGTCTTCCGCACACCGCCCACTTCCTCACAATCTATTAACCCTAAATGGAAAAAATAAAAGCCACCCATGATCAGCTGGAAAATCAATTCAATCAGCAGCACGAGGGCCTGCGCTACGAGTGCATGTACCTATCAAACCTAACATTACACAAAAAAAACAATATAATAGAAATAGGGGAAAAAAAGAAATGAAAGAATTGAGGGACTGAACATTTCCCGGCTTTGCACCTTGCGGTAATTGCCACCCCAGGAAAGAAAATGACTCTTTAAATGACTGTGAGTAACATTGGGAATAGGGGGAGGAGTCCTTGCCGTTCCTATAATTTGAAATGCTTATGCTCCCTTCTTTCCTTTAGACTTGTAATTCTTAACAAAGACACGAGTCAAATTTTGACACAAGTTGTAATACTCATACCAATTATGCTATTAGAAGACAAATCAGGGATAGTTTTTTTTTATTGCTGTAAAGTAATCCCTATGTAGGATTATTTACACTGTAATATAATTATTTTGTCATCTATTGGAGTTCTCTTTCATATTTAATATTTTTTTAATCTGGATTTTACAATCTCTTAAGGATTTAGAAAGTTCTTATGCATATTGAAAAACATTTTTTTTTTTTAATTTTTCAGTGGTAAATGGTCTAGAAAATTTTGTTTTACCTAGCCTTCGAAGGAGTTTATTTGTTATAAGAATTTTGGACAGTGCTATAAAATTTCTGATTGCACTGAGAATCCAGGGTAAATTGCGAATTGTTGACAACATAAAAACCAGAAGTTCTTAATTAATTCGAATTTTTAGCGGGCCCTAAACCAGTGAATTTTCAAACTCTCAAATTACGAACAGAATTTGTAATAATAAACAGCGAAAAAGACGTGTATTGAAGAAACAACTATCCATGCTTTCTTCCAGATTAATTTGGCTCCATAGTTACTCACAATTTTTATGTAACGTATAAATTTTCAATAATACTATAATTTTGTAAATAAAAAAAAACATTGCAGACGAGCTCGACCATAAAACAGGTCAACTACTCTTTTAGCGGAGGATTTCTGAAACAATAATACCTGTAGGTGTGGCTCTTCGCAAATCTTCTGCACGTGTCGCTCGACCGCCCCACTATTCCCAATATTTATCTAAAAATTGACCCAACGCCTCAGCAAACCTCTTCCCTGTCATTTTTTCCCCATTTCTAATCCCTGGGAAAAGATCCACAGCTGTCAGTGGCGCTAAATTTCACGTGAAATAGTTTCAAAATTTCAGAGGCCAGAGGAGAAAAAAAAACGTACGATCCCGGTTCGTGAAACTAGACTTTATCCACAATTAAGGGTCCAAACACGAAGATCACGTAAAGGTCATCCTACTCACTGCGATTTCATAGTGATTTTCGAAAATTGAGGTATCTCAAAACGCTTGAGCCAACTCTTAGTCTCTCCCTTCGATTTTTTCTCTACTAATTTGGCTCAATGTTACATATGGCATCGAGAGCTACGTCAAAAACTTTCTGAGAAGCCAATCTAATGTGGAACCATCTGAAAGGCGCGCGTGGCATTATGAAAATAAGGGCTAGATGAGGCATCAATGCCTCATTAGTAGTATTTCTCCCGAGAAAGGTCCACATGATGGAGCATAGGTCTGAAATTATCTAAATACTCGGATTACATTTGAGACATTTTGCTAAATTATTCCTTCCAAAAGCTGATGCTTCTATTTTTTGCCCATTAATTTTCATAAACGTACCGCTTTATCCGTAGACTAGACCAATCTTTTCCGGTTTTTAATAGAGAAAAATAGCTCAGATCGATCTCTATTGGGTGGAACGTTTTGTAAAATCACTCAAATCAAATTTTTCTACCTCCCAGAGTTTATTTTAATGATACTCATTCGTTTTGAGGTATTAATGAATGTGGGTATTCATAGCTTAAGAAGAGGATTAATTTGGAGATCAAAAATACAGACTACATAATCATCCTATCAATTTATTTTTCTATAAATTAATGATGAACGCTCTTTTAGAGTTTAGAAGTTTTGTTCTGCACGAAACGCAGCTCTAGTATACTATTTTGCACATTCAAAAATTACTTCGTTGGAAAGATTTTTACATTTTCAAAAAAATCTTAGAGTATGGGGAAAACATAAAAACTGTTGTAAAATTCATACCTGAAATTTTATCTTTGAATGGTTATCACGAAGTGGAGGAATAATACTTTTTGTCAATTCCAACAACACCCGATCATAAATTGAAAACCAAACTGAAAAATGAAAAATTTTAATTTCGACGGAAAGCTAACGAAAATTTCAAAATCTCAAATGCAAAATAATTGGCGAGGTAATTATGCTTAAATTATTGAAAAAGAAAAAACTCCACACTTTATTAATTTGAGGAATTTTACAATATTTAAATGTCTATTCTACAGTTTTTTTAGTTTTTAAAATCCCGGTTTTATGTGCTATAGTCCATAAAAAATACTAAAAGAAGGTGTTCAAACACTTACAAGAGAGTGAAGATTTCAAGGATTGTTTGCATATTGGTTGGAATCTAATTAATTAACAATTGCAAGCGCCACATATAAAATCAGTAACCCTTCAGTGATCCACAACTTAATTTTTTATTTAATCTTCATTATTTCAATTTTGAGTGTTCATTTGGCCGTTCTCGAACCATAATCTATAAATTTTTCGTTCCGTTTTTGATTGTTTTTTATCATTCCCATCATTAGCATCGCTTCAACGGTACAAACTACACCAAAAACCGTTATTGCGGAAAAAAATCGTTTATATAAACAGGTATACGGTTAATGGTGGGTGTTATAAAATGTAAAACTAATTTTAATATATGCATGACCCGGTGAAAGGCCACCGGTGGGCCAGTGTGTCAACGCATTAGCTGTACAATTAAGTGAAATGGCTAACTGTTCGTGAGCAGGATAAAAAAATTGGAGAAAAAAATCGGCAAAAACAGGCAGCAGGTGGGAATAACGTTTCAGTCTGGGGGGGTGAAAAAAAAGGGGAAAAAATAGTGGAGAACCTTTGACACGTGTGGCATGACTTGGGGATTCTTATTCGGTGTCACTTCACCCCTTTCCCGTTTGCTGTCTCACCCTTTGGTATTCAGTGAAATTATATACTGCTTTGCATGGAGCCACATGGGGTCGTCTAGTCGGTTTTTTAGGCAGGTAGAATAATATTCAGCTCTGGTTTCATCGATTTTCATATTTTACATAGCTGAAGAGGCATCTTCCCGACAGTGAGGCCAACACTGAACTGAAAATTAAACTATTTCTGACACAGAATACGTATTTGATAGAGGAAAAAAGAGCAGGAAAGAATCTTCCTCGCGATTTTTAAAATTATGAAATTTACTGATAAATAGTTCCTATGTTATAAAATTTTTCCCACCAAATTTCTTCCACTGAGACAATAATAACGTCTTACATGTTGAAATTTTGTTGTTCCGAGAAAATTTTGCAATTTTGAAAAAAGTCTTCTGATCAATTTATGACGTTCGTGATACATTTGGCAGTTGATTAATTATGAGAATTCATAGTTTTCTGGGCTGATAAAAGGTTATTTTTGAATACTTTTACCAATGATTGTATGTAGAAAATTGATGTCAAGTATTGTGCTCGTTATATAAATATCAGCGCAACAAAATATTGGAATAAAAACAAATTTCAAAATGAAGAAAACTAGAGACTGCACAAATTTATGGTAAGTGCATTATTTCTAGAGTTGAAAGCCGTTAAAAATTCATTTGAACCGAGGGAGTCTCCTACTCTTTAACCTCTTTCTTCTCCAAGTGTAAGAACAAAATTATTAATACGAAAACTTATGCTCTTTTAAATACACAACAGGGATATTGTCGTGTGGCAAGTAAATCTCTGTCCAAAGTAATTCTTGCTCCTGGTGCAGTTGTGTCAGCAAAAATATGTTCTTTTCTCGGACGTAAATTATTTCTGGTTCTGTAAAAAAAAATAATGTCCTTCATCACTTGTCCAGGTCTTGAACCACTAGAAAAAAAATACGGTAAAAAGAACTTCTTTAAAATTAATGTTCCAGGTTTATTGTCGAAAAACCAATTAATCTCACTATCAGCAGATATTAACGAACCCACAAGAAATGACGGTAATGCAAATTGGCGCTGGGGTATGTATTTAATGGAACCGGATTTATCGACAGCGCCGATCACAACTCAGGCAGTATCGAGGTCTTATTAAAGTAAGATAAATCATCACATGATTATTGATCTCTCGACCCAACGCACCCTCTTAACCCAGGGAATAATTTAAATGACAATGCCGACCGTCATTAGAGGCTCCACTGTGGGATATTTATATTGATTTTGCAACATTTGATTTTATGCTAATTCCGGCCTTCCTGACGAGTCATAATATTGGGTGAATTTAACGAGCCATTTACCCGATCGCTTCGTGTCATTAATAATCATAATTGGAAGCGATTCAATCGTTTTCTTTTCAATTTTGTGTCTGCGGTAGGACATAAAAATGAAAAAAATTATCAAAAATGATTCACGGTATAATAATTTTCAATAGTTTCGTATATATGAGATTCACGTGAAAGCATATTCAACAACTCAAGAAATCATAAACAGAGACTGTATTAATTCAGAACATCGAAACAACCTCGGCCAATATTCAAAAATGTAAATCGTAAAGATACCAGCAACCGAACTAGCCACGGCATCTGCCGACTTCCCAGTATTTCGATCGCTTTCTTGGGTGGGTTAGACTGTTTTTACCACGACCCAATAATCCCTCGAAATCGTGGTTTATTAGCATCGAAGGCGAACCGTGGGTTCACTAAAGAAAAAAAAGAAAAAACTAAAGGCGGATGAACTAGAAATTCAGGAGCTGAGAGCTGGACTAGGCACCTAAAATAGCTGCATTGCGAATCAGTTCCTTGTACGTAGACGTATCTCAGAGTTAGTATTGTGAGAATTCGGAGGGACCCGAAATTGTATATAAATGAAGAGTGCCTTTTGTCGGAATCTGTGCGCCTTTAGGGCTGTCCTGAAATTCCTACACATTTGTAGAGTAACGTTGAGAAATAAATTCAGCATATAAATTGTCGTAGTACATTAGGAAGAAATATTTTCATGCTTGCCTTTTCAATTGCTATATTGACTGAATGTAAGTGAGAAATTGAAATAAACTATCCATGGAATTATGAAAACTAGGGTCTTTGAGACGACTATTCAAACCATTACACACAAAAATAATTAACCGATTAATTTCGTGATGATTACCGTTTTGAATACATGCTATTTTAGAAATAGCATACAATGCTTTATGTTGTTGGTAATGAAAGGGCGGGTTTCTACTTTGAAATAGTATATTTCGTAACAAGTGAAAAAAAATGGTTTTTGGCGAGTGGAAGGCGAGCCAAAGGCGAGTGATATAATTCCACGAGTCAAAAACCACTTTTTTCACGAGTTACGAACATAATTTTTCATCTCAATGTGTCGAAAAAGTTCTTTTCAGTCACTCGACGCGAAGCGGAGAGTGACGGAAAAGTTACTTTTCCGACACAGCGTGATGAAAATGTATAAATCATATTTTTCAGTCCACGAGACGCTTGATGCCTAATAGACCCAGTCACAACTCCGGTATACAATTCTGGACTCAGAACACTAGTTCCAATAGTTTTCGAGAAATTATCAAGAAACTGGTTACCTTTTTACTAATAAATTAATACCAGTGTTTAATAAAGATAGTTGAAGCTGACGATCTGAGTCCGAATGCATTAATTTCTTGAGAAAACCTGAGTTTCGCACTGAAAAAAAAAATTTAACCATATATATTTGTTTTGAACAATAAAACGACTCAAGTCCTTATAATGTAACTCGCTTCAAATTCTTATCAGAAGAATATTTGATCGGTAAAGTTATATTTTCTCAGTGAGCAAGTCAGAAGACGCCTCCAGCGTAATAGACAATGCAATTATAACTCTGGTATTGGGCTCAAATATCAGAGTTGTATTGCTAGTTAGACGTCAAGTCTATATACTGGCTCGTTTGGACAATGTAAGAGAACCTAAAGTTTCTCAAGAATTGAATGCAATCACTATTTTCACTATTCATTCACTATTTTCCAGCTGCCAAAAAAGACCGCCCCTCAAGCGCTCAAATTTACCCGAACATACTCATGGGTAGTTTTTCTTACCCTCTTGTCATCATCAAGTAATACACTTCAAATGTGTAGAGAAGATGACCCAGATCGAAGTGTGTAAAAAGTATCTGCTCGATTTCCCCAATTTACGCGTGTCACAATAACACATTCAAATATGCAGTGTTGCCCTTACACATTCAATGATCACGCCTGCACGCGCGCAATTTCTCTTCGCACACTGAAACTTCTGACACGTCTCCCCACCCCTGCAAACCGATGGTATCAGCTCATCCGCAACTTCCGACAGAAGGTGACTACGTGGAATGCTCCATCAAAAAGAAATACCCAAGACAAAACCCGAGTATTAACTGAAGTGTTCTCCCTTGTACTTTCGATAAGACATTTGCGCAACAACTTTATGACAGGGAACATATAGGTGATCACAGGACGTGCCGGCTGATATCGCCATCATCCAGATGCGCATACCGAAAAGAATGAAAAAACTAAAGACACGCATCCTCAATAAATCCACCATCTGGAAATTTATGACCTCGCGCAGATGATGATGACTATTAATTCTCTCTCCTTACACTTTAAAATAATCAAATTCACCGTGAATGGACATATATAATAGAATATTTTGCACTTGTGGGAAGATCCAATGGGGAATGTCAATGGATTTTGCAGAGTTCCTCACGAATTTTAATGTATGACAAAAGGCTATCCCTTTAGCTGAAAAGAGAAAGCCGCAATACGCCCGAGTCAATGAAGCGATTCCCGAAAAATTTGAATATCACGATGCATGTGCTGCGCAAGAAGGGAAATCGACGCATTCGCTATGACCTCCCTTCCTCCCAGTAATGGCCCTCGATTTTTAATAATGGGTGAGAGAGGGGTGTGTCCTCCACCGAAATTAGAATGGCGATTCAATAATGAATTGCGTATTACTTTGCAGATATTACCAAGAATTCAAATGACTCTTTGAAAAAATGTCGATGGAAATAAAAGGATAGGTTATAATAGGGCCCTATGTTGACGTTTATTGTGTCTAAACGTTTGAAACGGTGTCATTAAAATTTCCTTCTGGATCTGCTTCCTTCTCATTCGCTCGTTTTTTTTTTATACTTCAACCCTGGAGGGGTATCTTTGTTGCAAGTCATCGGGTTGGTGAAAAAAATATGGGTAAAAAACGGTGGGATTCTCGGTGGAGTACAGTGCAGAGATCTGCGTCTAGTCGCATTGATTGATGGCTTATAAAAGGGTTTCAGGCGTCTTGTGTAGGATGTTTAGTCATGCAGAATAGTTCCATGGGTGTTGTGTGTTATACAACCGGGGATTCTCGGGGTTTTTTGTGAGAGAGGTGTAAAAACCATCGGCTCGTGGCCGATCCATGGAGGGGTGTAATGGAGCGAAAAGAGTGAATAAATACCATCTTTTTTCATTTTTTAATAAAGAGGAAATTAGTTTGAAAAAGGGAGTGAATAATTTTTAGGAATGATGTTAATATTTTGATTCTTCTGCGCCAAACAAAAAATCTCGATTTAAATAGATTGCGACTAGATTTAAGCAGATATTTCAACGGATTTAAAAAGGATGAACATGAATGAATCCAAGTTATAAGTTGTTTTTAGTATTAAAAAATCATACAATTTTATAGTATTTTTTTTTCATTAGGAGATATTTTATAGACTCCTTTAGTTGGTTTTCTTTTTTTATTGGAGTTTTATTTTTGTTTTTCGTGCGAAAATGTAAAAAAAGCAACTTCCAAATCGAAGTTCTTAAGGAATATGCATTGGCCACAAGTTGGATAAAAAGTTTCCCAAATCTTTAGTTATTTTCAATTTTTCTAATTTGAACTGTTAAATTCCGTCCTCACATTTGTAATTTCGAAAAAAGACTAGATAGCCAGAGAGAAAAGACGGTTTAATTTCCTTTTCGCAAATGTAATTCAGTTTCGTATTGAATTTCTACAGAAAGTAAATGAATTTTCATTCTCCTCCTCACCCAATCATCAACCCAGTAATCAAATTGTCTATTATTATCACTGCACCAGCGAATTTCGATCTAACAATCATGACAGAGCTCGACCAATTTCTGATTCGGAATCCACTAGACAACAATTAGCATAAATTTCCATTCACAGAACCAGGACAAACTACCGTTCACGCAGCCAACCAACTGGAAATCACCATATAACTTCACCCCCTTTAATGTCATATATTGACTCCTAAAGTGTTAAAAATTGTATCGATAAATTGGCCACGATTGCGGCTTTATTCAGTGAGAACGCGCGAGATCCACTTGCTGTGAGGAATATTTTGTCGGGAGTTTTGAAAATCTCCACCTCGAGGATATAATAAAAACTGCTGTGGTGTGCCTGGGTCCGGCGGTCCTGTAATTTTGTGTTCGTTTGTAACGCAATTCATCGGTCATTCTCGATTTAATGATGCTTAATATTTCCGTTTTTTTACCAGCCGCTTGTGAAGTTTCATTGATCGATAAAAATTGATTGTGCCAATTAGATCAAGGATTTCAAAGGTGAAGTTCTTGTTCGCGAAATTCGGGTCGTGGAGCTATACATTACCTACGATGTAAATTTTGCAACAATGCGTGAATGAATTTCTGAATTTTAAGAATTGTAGTAGAAATTATTAAGCCCTTTTGAAAAAGGTTTCCAGTACATTTTTCATTCATTCAACAGTGGAAGGTGAAAAAGAATCAAGTGATGGATATTGTTATATAATTTTTAGAAAATTAAATAGATTGATCTAGAAGCAAATTTTGTGACCACTGGAAGACCACAAAATTTTCGAAATAATTTTTCATATTATATTCCCTGCCTGTAGAACCCCACAATTCCACTATAAAATTGAGTTATAATGCCACCTCAATTTCAGCGGAATGTCGCGAATAAAGATAAATAATTTAAATTTTCATTGTCCTCTGAATAAAAAACTGAACTAAGTCCCGAATCGAAATTTAATGACCACTTCCCGCATAACTTGATTCCCCCGAAATTTGATACGAAAAGACTGGCTTTCCTGGACCCATAAATAAAATAACCCAACGAATTACAATAATCCATTCCAATTAAAGCCGAAATTTATGGTCAGAAAAAACGCGTAGAAGCGTAACCATCCAAAGTCACAGGTGAATGCATCTCCAATGTTGTCTCCCGCCACCCCGTTCCCGATGCATTAGCATCCACAAATTTGCAAGCATAATTTGAAATTTGCTTAATAGCTGCTGGATTTTAAGCGGGCGTTAGCGACTGGGTGCGACGAGAGAAGCGTTTGTAATAGATTTCATTTTCATATTCAACGATCTTCGGCCGATCGATTTCGATTTTCATATTCCCGGTGGCTCGAGGTAAAAGTACCGCATGCCATTACGTATAAATTTCATCAATTTTTCAACTTATCTTTTTAGGGGAATTAGATCCTATTAGGCTTTTGGCGACGAACATCGCGTAAATCTTGAGCTACTGCATCTTCAAGGGAAAAATAAAAAGTTATGGATACGAGAGTTTTTCGTTTTCGATGGGCATATGGAAGTAAAACGGCTCATACGGGGAAGTTATAGTGTACGAATATCCAACATTTTTTCTCAATATCGTCGATTTTTAAATCTTTTTTGTACTCAATTAGTTGGCGCGCTCGCACGATTATTGTTTACGTTCTATATTTACCAACTTTCGTGTCAAAATTGTCTAACCACTCAAGGAATTTTTTTTCCCTTGTTAGGCAAAAAAACAATCGAGAAATATCCGGTAATTTTGAAACTCTACAAGACATTACAACTAAGAATTACAGTATTACAATAATCATTACAACTACCCATTTCTCTCATTGTATGTACCTGAGTAATACTTGAATAATCTAAAAACCTTCGAAATAAGTATAGAATGAATATTTATTGAGATTTTCGGCGTCATTTTCAGAATAGCGAGGTGAAATATCATGCGGGGAGAAAAATTACGAAAAAAAATCTTGCTCGCACTGCATATGGACATTTTATGTAAATCTGCGGTTATTAAAATTCTCAAAGATTTATCACGTAAATTGTTGGTAATAATTTTCTAACCCTGAAGTATATGATGAAGAAGGTAAAAAATGTACGTATGAAACCGTCGGTAACCGAGCTTACGGTTTGAACATGACAAATCACTCGCGTGACGGAGGGCATTACTGTGGCCCGCTGTCACGTTGGTAGCCTCAATCCAGGGAGCCTAGAGATAATGAGAGGGAGAGAGAGAGAAGGGCCAAGAATACATTTTCTTTTTCTCGTTTCGTTGTTCGAGGCAGGCGCGCGCCCCGGCTCGTAATTTCCAAAGCCGGATTGAGCCGTCAACGAAAGCGCAATATTTTACCGAGATGGCGAGCGATAGGTACACCACCC
The DNA here is from genome assembly GCA_030522865.1 of Psyttalia lounsburyi. Classification (NCBI taxonomy): domain Eukaryota; kingdom Metazoa; phylum Arthropoda; class Insecta; order Hymenoptera; family Braconidae; genus Psyttalia; species Psyttalia lounsburyi. The sequence continues at coordinate 11,015 of JAPYZN010000814.1, forward strand.
CATCGAACCATGGAATACTAAACAGCTTATGGCAATCGACCGTTAGAAATTCATGAAGAAATGGAAAAAGATTCACATCGATATTCTTGAGTGGGCGGGGGCAACTTCAGCGGATCCTCTCGTGTTTTTGTCAGCTCTGAATGAAGGGACACTGGCGAAATCGAGACTGATCTTGGAGATGCTGGGGGATTTTCGGAGGCAGATGGTAGAGATATTTGTTAGCGGTAAGTTTTTTGCGGAAATCTTGATGGTGTATTTTGTAAAGTCGAGTGATAACGATCTACTCTGGGGGACTTAATAGGCAGAAACGGGTGAGATAATCCTTGAAATTCACACAGAATACCCTAAACGGAAATTACCTTTTGCAAAATGTAGTTTGGAAATACCCAAGAGTAAATTATATTAGAGTAATTAAATTGCAACCAACAAATGCACTGTACAATTCCTTTCCATAAATGACAATAGAGACAGGTTTTTACAGTGGCAATTATTTCGTTCTATGAATATGAAATTTTACAGTGGAAAATGCAAGGGGGGAAACAGATTTTTACGATGACAATATATGTCCAAAGCTTTTTGTTCAAGTTATCCATCAAAAACCGTCCTTTTTCAATTTTTTTTGACTCGGAAAAACTTCTCTGGATAAACAACAATTTTTTTGGGGACACGAGATGACCTTCCACACAATCAACTGCATGAAATTTAAAATGACCTCATTTCTTCAGTTAATTAGCTGATAAATATTATGAAAATTGAGAATTTTATGACGTTCTCTTTGTCTACTCTTGTTTTATATAAAACAGAAATTGGTTAAAAAATTCCAAACTTTTCAGCCCCAAAATTTGGGTTCTTAATAGTATATTTCATAATGAGGGCAAAACTATGTTTTTATGTCGCAAGAGTCTCGTCAAGAATCACCTTTTACCGACCCAATAAACTAAACAATTTCGGGGATATTCAAAAGTCCACGAACAGAAACCGTCGGTTCAAGAAAGTAAAGGGTAAATTTGCATGTTACTCTGTTCAGACAGTCGGGAACAGGCCAAATCAGGAATCCTCGGGGAGTGACGAATGCCTGACAACAGAAAACCAGTAGGAATAAAGAGTTTTACACAAACATTTCTGCACAAACATTCGTTCACTCCATACGAGGTCGTTTCACTTTAGTATTATTTGCATTTAAGGGGGTACAACTGTGCGTGCGACTCTCGAGAAATTGTTAAGCTGATTTACATGCATGGCTAGGTGAAATTACAAGGATTATGGGAAGCTGATGGTTGAAAGGAGTTTTTGATTGTTTTCACCCACTGTATAATTTCCAGCATTGCGGAATTCTTATGTTCGGTTAATCATACGGTGAATGAGAGAAATTATTGGTGATTACAAAGGTGGAAAATTGGAAATTTGCCGATTTTTTTCTGAATACTGAAGTACAAATAATTTACGTTCTTCATTTTCTAAGGAAAATTGCATAATTTTCAAGTGAAAAATTCAATGATGCCTTTGGGGATACATGTGGTTAAAAAATAATCAAAACGATCCTTCCACGGTATAGTGTCGAATACGAAAGTTAAATTTCATTGACAACTGCCTTCAAATTAATTGGATACAAGGAGACACAATCTTATAGTTTCCCTTGAATCTTCAAACGAACTAGGTATATCTCGTACCCTAATACTTCGAATTTTGCATTAATTGGAAATATAAAAATTAATTTAGTTACATTTTTCAATCTTATCCATTTTTATGGAATAATTGAATTGCTATTCCAGGTCCAATTTCGAATTTTCGTGGAAATGTTTTCAAATTTCATGTCATTTTACGATAGAATTATTTGAGATTTTAGTTGAAGTAAAATCTTGTAGAAAATTGTATGAAATACATTAATTTTTTTTTCCTGAGGAAAAACTACGCAAAAAACAATTTTCCATTAAAAATTTTAGTAAATCTTTACTTAGATTCAAGAAATTTCAGCTCATCTGAGACTCTTATATGTCTCAAGTTGAGAGTTTTAGAAATCAATTTTGAAAAATGAAAAATAATAATGATGAAAAGTCATTTTGGAATATTTTTATTTGATCATCCTAAAAGTTTCAATTTTCCATTTGACAATCCCTATTGAATACTTTTGGAAACCTCGTGTTGACATTTTCGTAAGTTTCAATATGAGACTTTCAGAAGAGTGCAATGAACTGGATCAAGTTTAAAGTAAAAATTCCGGTTGAAATCCTAAAAAAGTTTTTTTCCAAATATAAAAACAACGATTTATTAATGTCCGGAATTGATTACTCAGGATCATGAATTAAGAGTCTGGAAAAATACATGAGGATCCAAGAAAACTGGCGCGACCCACATCTAGAATTCAAAAAAAAAATTCTTTTAATGATTTTGAAATTCAGATGAATTTTGCTTTCAGGATCACTTGCCTTTACCATCCTCCTCTCCAAAACAACCAGAACTTCAAATATATTCCATCAGAGTTATCGCCCTACTCCTTCGGATAACGATATCGTCCAACTTCTTCATCACACTCTCGTACCTCTGCAATATTCACTGAGAGAGAGATTAAATCCTCGTACTACTCTCGACGAACTCTCAATGATCCTCCACAACTGCAGCACTTGTCGCGGTCGCCAGTACATTCCAATAAATCCAAAAGAACTGGAATATATCGACTCAGTCTCGGTATCATCATTCCGGTCAAATCGGAAATGGTTCATTTCGATTCGCGTTTCTTGTCGTGTACCGAAAGGAATTAATTCCATATGATGCGGTTGGAAATGTTGTTACAGAGTGTTTTCTTTTACCTTTGTGCGAAGTGGCTTCCTTGGCCGAGGGGAGCTTCACTCCCGGGGCTCCATTCCCTCTTCTCTTTTCATTTCAAAAACTGTTCAACATTTGTGCCGACAATTTATTACTTATATGTTGCCATCCGTCTTTGTCAGCACGTCAGGGACCACCATCTCCGACAAATAATGCTACATCTTCTGAATTGACTGATTCCAGGCTTGGCGACATATTTTTGCTTCGAAATATAAAGGCACACCCAAAAAATTGAAAATTCATGCAAAGCTCAGGATTAACTTCCACGTGAGCAACTATGATGTTTACTTCGAGGAGAAACAAGTTAAATCTACCGAAAGAATTTCTGAATTCTAAAGATTTATAAAGAATTTTGTTCCGAAAATCTTAACATGAACGAAAATTAAAATTTTTGGATTTTAGAACTTTTTGGAATGTCTTGAGTTAAGATCTCTAGAGGTCAATCTAAAGAAAATTTGCAAAAATCTAAATTTAAGTTAAAAAAAATAGAGAATTAGAATAATCTCAGCCTGCGACTTTCAGACGAATCAAATGGAGATTGTTGTTTTAAATTTGTTTATAAATGCATGATCAATGCAATCACTTCAATTGAATGAACATACTCCTTTTTGAGAAGTAAAAAGATGAGAGAAGGACCAAAAGTGTGTAAAAGGATTGAGCCATTTCCCAATCTCTCGAATATCCCTTGGATGTGGAATAGAATGCAAACCATAACTCGATCTGTTTATGGGTATGGAGTTGAATCCACCAGTCGACACTGTCTGCGGATGTTGGCTGAATACTTGTGGTCTTCTTTTTCTACCCTCGAGGAGTACAGAGAGTCCTTTGGTGGAGGCGGCTGAAACCCAAAGCCTACCATATAGGCGTTATCTACGATCTTTTCTTCCTCCTTTGAAGATCAGTCCCACAAGATTTCCTTCGATACATGTGAAAATCCGAGGATTATGGGCTACTATGGAGACGGTTCTGCACGGTTTTCTGAGGGAATCGGTCGGGCTGAAGGAATGGTTGGTGATGGTGTTTGGAGCGATGTTGGAGAAAATATTTACGGGCATTTTTCAAGTAAAAGATGATAGTGATCGGAATCGTATTGAAGACGTGATAGAATCAAATGAATTCAAATGACTTCGGCTTCAGCGGTGAAAAATTATTCAATGGGTAAGATTTTTTTATTTATTTTTTTAAATAAATAGTTTCAGACTTTAAAAAAACATGACCCACTTATGCACGAGATTTTTTAATCAACCGAAGAATTCGATAAAAATCAATATTTCATATTACATGATAAGTAAGAATGATCCCACAAATTTTTTTTAGTCAAATATCTTTCAATAGAACGACAATAAAATTGAATAGTTATCAAAAGCATTATGGTAAACTGAGAAAAATTAAATTCAATAATTTTTTTTTCATTGAATTGAATTAAATAAATTAAATAAATCTGAGAAAAATTCCTTCGTATTTCTTGGAAAAAATTCTGTATTTTTCTTTCCCATTTTTTCACGCATAGCATATATTTTTTCACTCGTAAAATCAATTTTCATAGGGTTTTTCGTCATTAAAAAAATCATTCGCACCGGAAACACCATATTCCTGTCTAAACACTGTCCACATCCTCCCAACAATTAAAAATAATGATTTCAACGACATTTCCTACGATGCCCGTTCAAAAACTCATAAAAAATGTAGTTAACTCCACCGAAAATACTCCACCATACACGGATATATATCAGAGCCTATGGGTTTTATGACTCTAGAGACGTAACGACTCGAATCAACTTCAGTGTATTTCCGTCGTTTCGGAAAATTTAAGTCATCTCGCCCTGAAGTGGTCGATATTTCTGAAGAGGGGTGGACTTTAGTGCTCATAAAATTCAGTCACAGGCTATCCGGAAGTGGGTGCGTTAATGTCTCATACGGACTTGTTGTGGCATGGAGAAATATAATATGTACCATGTAAATATATTATACGAAAGTTAAATGATGATAGGGATACATTTCTGCTGCTACTTGAAATTTGATTTAGAATCATTCCATTCGATTTACAGAATAAAACTGGACAGGCCCTACCTGACAAGATATATATTGGGAGAATAATTTAAAAACATCTATTCCGGAATTAAAATTTGAAAAATCTGATGAATATTGTCGTTTGAGATCCAACCCAATTCCGAGGGAGCGAATTGAGCACATATTTACTAAAAATTGAAGTTTATACAATAGCAATGGATTTATTGTTATTGTTTATCTACGTAGGAGTGGTCGTAAAATGTTTTATGTCACAAGAATCAGGAAATCGGAATTCTAATGGGCGGTAAAAGTGGTTTCTGATTCATGTTTTCTGACTCATTATAATAGTTACATTTAATTTGCGATTTTGAAAGGATCTAATAAAGCCCAAATGAGAAGTATTAGTTTCGATTTAATTCTTCTAAAAATGTCAAGTAGAGATTTAAAAGTTGTTTAAAGAATTGACAATTTCCATCTTGGTCTTCCAAACAATTCAAACATCCTAACAATTGAAAAATATCATTTTTTTAGTCTCAAGTCTTTTTTGGATAAGATAATGACTGATTCCGATGCATAATCGGAAGGTCTCGGGTTTGAATCCCGGTCTGGACTATACATTTTGCCAGTAAAAATTTCTTGGACATTTTATATTGAGAATTATCCTGGATCCTATTCTGCCTACTCCAAATCCCATCCAATAATATCCTGTGACATCACGAGAACGTGGAACGTTATATAAATTCCTTTCTTTGATATTGAATTTAAAACCGAATTTAATTGACGAAGTGTTAATTAGGAATATTTTCCTGCATATTAAAGATCAATTTTTAAATATTTTAAATATACACCTAAAAGCTGAAGCTCTTCTCTCTGTAAATCTCCGAAGACTGACGGAGCAAATTGAAACCGATGACTCCGAAAGCAATGTCTTACCAGCTTTCCTTATCTCACCTCAAAGACAACCACAGAAATATCTTTTTCCGATTATAATGAACAGTTTACCCAGACGCTCTCTCGAAATCGGCAATTAGTCTGCGCAATCTCATCGTTTATCCCCCCGGGTTTATCTGATCTCCTTGGAAACATAGGTTAGACAGTATTGCACGTATTTATCGTCAACAAGATCAAATTAACCGTGAAAGGACCCGTGGATACACTTGGCTAAGCCTGAAAATTGTCCCTCTCTGGTTTCAATATCCGAGCCAGTTCTGGTGAAATCAATATTAGCTACTGCTAGACGGATAATCATAATTATCAAGTGAATCGAAATAAAAACGTTGCCAATTATAAAAATCTTAATGAACCCCGAACCACCAACAGCGATACAATCACCTCAGAATCAAGCATCAAATCCAATAACACAACTCGCACTCAATCCCGGAATCTCAATTTTTCCATTCAAATGTCTTCGCAAATCTCCACGATCTCCAAACATATATTCAAAGCAATAAACTCCCGCGTAAAAACTGTCTCACTCGTTGTGCCGTATATCTGATCATTTCGTTCACGTTTTCATTCGCTCAGTTGTCCCGCGTTCATTGAAAAAGTCCACAGTGCTACCAGATAGCTATCTTAGATACACGTCTGTCTAGTACAACTTTAACGTTTATTCTCAAAACCGAATAACCATTGACACTTTCTCATCTTGTGAAATACTGTTATTTCTGGAGGGCTGTGACATGGACACAAGTCCTTCCTTTTGACTACCGTTTTAGACATCATCGACACCTTGTCCCTCGAACTGATGACGATCTTGAGGATTTACTAGAAAATCAGGGGATGTGAAGTCCTTCATCTGCTTTCTATTCTTTATTCGCTTTCTAAGTTGATTGAATCCACCAACCGTGGACATTTTTTTGTCACCGAAATGATGTTTAGTGCAGTGGCAATAAGTGAAAAAAACTGCTTTTGACAAAAGAGATTGACTCGATATGAGAAAATATTCCCGTGTCAATTCGTGTCGTCATATTTTTTGGTTTCTAACTGAGAGAACAATCTTCTATCAAGATAAGATGTTTTGTACTGAGAAATTCTTTAAATATTAGCAGAAATCTTACCATAAATTGATGTATTTTATGGCATATCTAGACATTAAGAAATTGCGAGACAAAAAATCCCAGACTCTCGAAAGACTTCTGCCTCTCACTGTGAGAATTAATTTATTTATGAAGATACTTCACGATTGTAAATATTGATATGGCAATATCTAGAGATGGACACAAGATTTTCCTTTTGACTACATAGACATATTTGACACCTTGCGCCTCGCAGTGATGATGATCTTGAGACTTGACTGGAAAATCGGGAGATGTAAAGTCTCCCATCTGCTTTCTATTCTTTCCTTGCTTTCTTCGTTGATTGAATTGACAAACTGTGGACATTTTTTTGTCACCGAAATGATGTTTCATGAACTGACAATCAGAGAGAAAACTTCTTTTCAGAAAAAAAATATTGACTTTATAGAAGAAAATATTCTTGCGTCCATCTTTAAAGTCGTAATATGTACTGAAAAATCATTTTCTACTTTAACTTTGACTTTTTTTAATGATAATATTTTTTTTAATATATAGCCTTCAGTTATTTCGTTAGTTTACGATCCCAGGGACCAATAATGTTCAGACAACCGCATTGTCCGTTCCATTAACTTATTTATAGTATTCAGTTAGACGCCAAATATTCTGTTTCGTGCGACGAAAAATTCAAGAACAATTCCCCTAAACCTACAATCAAAAACAAAACATGTGAAAAAATTCCATACCATTACCCAAGTATCATCTGCCCTTTTCACCCGTCCCAGGATCTATGCTTCCATTGTTACACCACCAAATTACCAGGGAATGTCTCATTTACGATCCCAAATCCTTTCTCAACCCGTAAAAATAGAAAAATACCTTCGGCATACACCAGTAAGATTTTTATTTGTCCATTGGTAGTACGATCGAGACACGCGCAGTTTTCAAACAATGGGTCTAAGAATAAGGGAAGGTCCTCAGTAAACTCCCCCGCGGTGGGTCTTGCGCGCGCCAACGCCGAACAGCCTTATCTCTCATGAGATCTATGGCCCACAAGAGACCTAGGGCATTGGTTTGGCCCTGTTAGAGAATAATCTTGAGAATGATCAGCCGATGGCCCCTGAGATAGTAGTCTGCTCTTTCACCGCAGAATCCAACAGCGAGGATTATGGAGCAGCTGGGATTCACCGTGAATTCAACTTGCAGCAAATTCGTCACAGAATTCTTCATTCTTCACATTATGATTCTCAGGAAAAGTGTCACATCACAATTTAAATTGTGTGAACATTTTCATCATTCTCTCCGCACTGTGACGGAATGTTTGAAGGAGAAATGAGAAATTTGATCGGATTTTGGTATCAGATAATCGATTAACGATTTGTTGGTATAAATTGATGGTTCTGATAGCTCAGAGGACACCTGCAGTATCGGGATTCCAGAGGTACTTTGACAGGTGCTTTGACACTGACAGAAAAACGTACTTTTGGCTGAAACATTAATTCTTGGTTCAAGAATATTTTTTACTACCACATAATTCTTAAGCCAATCTTTTTCTCTTGTTCCTTAAGTATTTTTCATTGTCCAGAGAAGGAAAGTTATAACGTTTTCTTTCCCTGGACAACGTACACACTTAAGGGACAAGAGAAAAAGATTGGCACAAGAATTATGTGACAGTAGAAAATATTCTTGAACCAAGAATTAATTTTTCAGTCAAAAGTAGGTTTTTCTGTCAGTGCAGCGGATTCACACAAAAATAATGAAATAGTAAGTGGAAATTGATGATTTTGCTATATTATTTTGTTAGATTGAATAATATTCCTTCTTTAATCAATTTGTTCAATTGCTTGCACATATTCTTGTAGAAATCAATCCACCATTTAATTGAAAACATTAAATAAATCAACATGACAAACTTTAGCTGCCGAAATTTTTGATGGAATAAAACACTATAAAACGCTATGTTGTCGACTTATTTAATATAATGGAATAATTCTATAAAAAGTCTAATAAAAAGTATAAAAAATCATATAGACTTTTCTGGCCACTCCGGTAGATTTTTCTCTGAAATAAGTCGTTCCTCGACATGACTCAAAATCTGTTTTTTTTCGGGTGTTAATGCATAAAAAGAAAACACTTCATCACTTCGAACAAGTCTTTTCAGTTCACTAAAAAAAAACTCGGAATTGCAATTATGAACACAAATTTTGTTCCCTGTATTTTGGCTACCAAGATAAAAGATCTCTTCCGCCTTTTAATATTCGTCTCGGTTCCAACTGAAGAATCATTCTCGAGATAATTAACCAGTAATTGGTGAACACCGACCGATTGAAACGTGCAGTCTTGACAGTCATGGGAGTTAATACCCGTTTCCCAGTAATCACGGAATATGTAGAAGTATTGGAGGTGGAGCTGGGGGTATCATTAGGGGCTTTAATTACGGATATTGCATTCGCTCTTTTGACACGGTATTCTAAGCCCTATTCAACGGATTTTCAATTCAAAATCAATAATGAGCATAATGATTTCATCCTTCAGAGCACAATGATATTTTCCAGTCGCGGGATTACAGAGTTCATAATTGGGTGACGCCACGATTTCATGTAATTTCAGTGACTTCAAACATCACGTGAAGTTATTTCACGATTTAGAATGTGTTCGTTGATGGATGATCTCACGAATTTTTCCAAGAACAAAGAATACTATGCAATTTTCATTTTTTAAAAACATTTACTTGATAATTAACTGAAGAAAATGCGTATTTCTAAAATCCATACGATTGATTTTTCCGCAGGATTCTGACGGGTTAAAAAACATTTAAAAAATCCAATTTTCGACAGAAAAAAAAGATCATTTTACCCATTTATTGACTGGTTGAAAGTTAGTTCTGCAATTTCTAATCTTCTGCAAGGTTTTTTTTTTTTGATATTTGAGAGGATATATACAATCAATCGAATGACATTTGGAATTAATTCATTTCATCAATTAATTAATAAATACATGCAACTAAAAGGGAACAATGTTACGATGTTTCTTGCCTACACGTTTTTTTGCCATAAATAAAAAATATGGAAAAAATCGCCGACATTTACTATAAAAAATTTCGAGGACCTGAAAAAGTGGTGAGACCCTCTTGCGATCTTTTATTCGAATTCGATAATTTCGTATTAATTTCTTAATTTGAATGTAGTCATCCAAGTGAAAAATCATAGAACTCACCACGAATAAATTTAATACATAATAGCAGTGGTTACAGCGGTTTCAAAGTATGAAAATTAAAACTGGTAACAATAGCGGAAAAATATTGACAAATTTATGCGATTCCCCTGGGACAATCTGTCAATATTGACGATGCCAAAAATCCATTTCGACGCAGCCTCCATAAATAAGTATCAAATAATAATCATTGCAGAACTTTATATTAGAAAACAGAAGTTATATGAACGATTCCCTACATAAATTATCGCAACATTCGGTTTCACTGAGTTCGATCGATTTCATTGATTTTCAGGCTATTTTCCGTGATTTAGAAAGTGATCTCAATCCTTCGGAATCACCTAATTTCAGTGATTTCGGAGTGATTGCAAATTGATTTTATGCCAGGGTGATGCCGTGATTTCGAATTGAGTAGCCTCTCGTCGCCACTAGAATTAATTTACCAGTTATGTTATAATGTTCAAGGGAATTTTAACTTTCTACTTGCTATAATTCATGGTAAATCTTTTCTTGTTGTTAAATTTATCAATTTCCAGGTGAAACCTACTTTACAGTCTTCAGAAACGACCCAAAGCCCGATGAGTACGTTGTAACAATCACGAATACAGTTTTGCAGAGTGGAACAAAAAAAAATTGAAGAACGGGGGAGGTGAAATTAGCAATCGGGACAGGCGTGGCGGACGGCCATTAAATGTGAGACGTGTTGCACGGCCACCGTGTGCCATCCGTGAGCAGAACCGTATTAAATATCACGGTAAGTGGTCATTACCTAGATCCAATTGCGTTAATGCCCCGGGCGCAATGAGTGTCGCATGATGCTAAGCATTCCAGCACGCAAACATTCGAGGAATGGCTGAGTTTGTGTGACGTGCGCCCAGAGATTTGAGTCAAAAAAATATATGTATAATTGTTTCATCCAAAAAGAAAAGCTTTTTTAAATTTTCTGTTTCAGTGTCATAAAACAATCTGAAAAAGCTGTTATCGCAGTAGTGGTATATTGGCTAATTTTATGCGGACAGGCATTTCGAATGTCGTAAAATAGAATATTTATCGGCTTCAAAATAAGACAACCGATAGTTAAGTGGCCAAAACAGTTGACCTAAACTGCATTTAAATAATTTTTGCCACTTTTTTTCAATTTTTGAATTTAGATGATTGTATCCGATGACAGCGGTCCATAATTGAATTCTCAATGTCAATCAAAATAGTATATTTCGTTACGAGTGAGACGGAATTTTCACGAGTGTGAAGTTGGCTGCCCGAGGCGGAGCCGAGGGCTGCCAATCACACGAGCTGAA
>JAPYZN010000815.1:0-49438 GCA_030522865.1 Psyttalia lounsburyi
TTTTGCTCGCGTGGTTGGCCACCTCGCCTTCGGCTCGGTTTGCCAAACACCACGCGAGCAAAAAACCCCATAACGCCCATCCGGCAATATACTATTCTTACAATTAGTCCCGGCGATTTCGAGGTTCCGAACTATTACACCCGGGCCTTAAGAAAACATTTCCCCCGATACCTTGGCATCAGTTTCTATTCCCCCAAAATTTCTAATCATTTGTTGATATTAGGTGAGAAGTTTATTAAGGTTAAATTAACGATAGTTCATTAGTGTTAGTATTAAGAGTAATGATTGAAAATATTAATCTGGCAGTGCGAGAGGCGAGAGAGAATTTTTCGGGGGATGTGTAATCAAAGTTATAAAACATTTAGGGATCACACGGGCATCCACAAAGTACCGATTAACGAGGATCACCCAAGGTCAACAGTTATATAAACACATACAAAAAGGTATTCATCAACGCAGTAAAGAAGATAATGGTGATCATTCAGGTATTCAAACCTGTCTGATTTTCCGTTTTATCCTTCTTTGCTTTGTAATTTTTTGTTTTTTTTTTTTTCGTGTTTGTTAAAAGAGACGACCACTCACCTTTCTTCGGTATGAGAGATTTGAGTAGTAATACAGCATTCTCATCGCAGGCCCATCCATGCATCTTTCTGTAGCTGTCACGTCCCTTCTCAGTTAGTTTGTCCCATGGTTTTGGTTTACTCAATAGTTCACTGACAGTTCCCTGACTCAGTCCAAGAACATATTTAGCAAATAGACGCTGTCCAATATTGTGTATAGATAGTAGTTCTCTAACACGCCTTGCTATGTGAAGTGTATCAAGATTCTGTGATGCATATTTATCCATATTGTAACGTAGCATCTCCTGTAGACGTGCCTCCATGGGATCACCTTTGGGTATGAGTGATTCACCGAGTCTGCCAGCCATTCCTGCAGCCCCAAAATCATCAGCAAATCGGAACGGATGGGTCCTGTCGTCGAAGCGAAATGGACTCTTGAGACTGTCTAAAACACTCAGACTACCAATGCTATTGTTGTTATTATTGGCAAGATGATGGCTGTTATTGTTATTGTGACAGGACTCTTCGTGTGGGCTCTTAGGTGGTAAAAGTCCAGGCATGCTTGCGCCATTCATAGCGGCTTCGATCAAGCTGGCTGGTGGTTGAAGACTAGCTGGTGGTGATGTCAGTGCGGCTGTTGATGAGGGCCGCGGTGGTGCTGGTGTCTCGTGGCCAGATATCGGCGTTGGAGCTTTCTCGGTGATGTTTTCCAGGCTACCAAGGGGTGTACTCGATTTCACTGGTCCAGTCGGGCCATTATTAGATGATGATGGCGGATCTGTTGGCGATGGAAGGTGATTTAGGTTTGGTGTTGTTGATGGGTACAGCGACAAGTGCTGCAACCCAGTTTGTACTGGTGATTGGGTATTCTGTTGGGATAGTTGGGGTAATTGCGTCTGTTGTGATTGCGCGATTGATGATTGTGATGTTTGTTGCTGTTGCTGTTGTTGTTGTTGCTGTGGCTGCTGCTGCGGTTGTTGTTGTTGTTGCTGTTGCTGTTGTTGTTGTTGTTGCTGTTGTTGTTGTTGTTGTTGTTGATGTTGTTGATGTTGTTGTTGTTGTTGTTGTTGTTGTTGTTGCTGCTGCTGCTGCTGTTGGCTCATTATTGACCTCTCCAGGGATCGTCTCCAGTTGGCGACAATTTCTTCACCAAGAAATGAGCCAAATGTTTCAACATTTTGAAGAGGAGGCGGGAATAGGAGACCCGAGGCGGCCGTTGATGTGGCCGATGAGGGTGTTGGGGTGGAGCGCGTTGGGAGCACCTGTTGGGTGGACACGAGGGTAACGGGTGTACTCCCGCTGCCAACACCACCGCCACTGCCATGGGGCGAGGCGGTTGCAGCGCGCTGCAGTGGTGAGGCTAGTCCACCTGGAACCACCAAAACAAAAACGGGACCCCGTTTCATCACTGAATATCTTTCATCTAATGTCTCTTTTTCTAGATGTCAGTATAATTTTTGGGATTACATCAATTTTTTTCAGATCTTTCAAGTGTTCTAATTTTTTGGGTGATGTCTTTGAAGCAATCAATTGCAAATTCTACATGGCTTATTCACGGGGTCCCAGACTCTCCTCCGACGCTCCATCCTCGACATACGCACATGCGTACGCAAGAAGAAGAAGAGGAATACATTGATTAAGAAGAAAAGGGGGCTCAGGATTTTAATTGAAGAAATTGGAAAAAAAAATATTCAAGTAATTGAACCAATTAAGTGAGAAAACAAATAATAAATTGGAGAGTTTTATTGAACCATTCGCATTGAGTGAAGTTTTGGGAGTCGAGAGGATTTGGAAAAATCCACAGAAGAGAAGTACTGGAATGCGCGATACTTATACGGATTTTTGGGAGGTAATAGCCGTTTTTTCAGACTCCAGTAATGGGGGTGACGTTGCAGTATCTCACTCGAGAGCAAGTTCGTCTCTTGGATCGATTCATAATAAACTCGGTATAAACGAAACAATGGAGGAAGGAGGCGGGGCGGGCGGGGGGGGGGGCACTCGCGTTACGAAGGTTTGGGTAGAGGGACGTAAATATTGCGAAGAGATTTCGTGCACAAATTTTGGCCGGCGCACACAGGAATGTAAAAGGCATTGGGATGAGATCTTTTTTCTCTTAGGGAGAGAATACGTTTTTTTCGGAGGTTTTACGAATCGTATTGCGTTAGTACCTCTGCAGGTTTTTTTGTTTTCCAATGCAAATGCAATACGCAAAGCCCCTTTTGTTGAAGAGTAAGCCTTTTATTAGAGAAAAATAATAATGGAAAGTGCAGCCTAAGCAGATAGACAACATGAGGCAAAAGATAGATATGAAGTTACTCAGAGATGATTATGAAGGAATGAGAAAATTGTCCATACCATACATATCAGGTACCAATGCACCTGGGAGGATGAATGTGAGAAAGATTAGTAGAGAACAGCAAGAGTTGTCAGTGACGAAGTGAAGAGTTAGAGAAATTGAAAATCATAAAATGGCAAATGCTGGGTTATTTTTAAATTGGGGAATCGTCACATATTCACTCAGCATGAATTATCTCGTGATTCAACAGTGATGATAAACTATTGTGAAAAAAAAACCTATTATTTTCCCCCGCAGTATTTTGAGGTCTGTCGTTAACGGAGCCTTGGAAAGAGAGTCAGGACCGAAGAGCAGCAGCATACAGAGGTAGTAATGAGTAGCAATAATAAATTAATAAACAAATAATGAATTTGTTAATTTCATCAGTTACTTATTCTATCAAAATCGGCAAATTGTCATCATAACTTCGCTGATTCCGCGTATCTCTCATTTATCTCATTGCGTCCATAAATTCCTAGCGAGTGGAGTGTAATCGAAATGTATATCGAAATGTATTAAAATTTGGTTGTTAGAATTGATGGGGGGTGAATCGATTGCTTATGACTGAGATTATTAATTATGAATGTACATAAGTCAAGAATCAAATTAAACTTACCAAGTGCATCCGGTGTACTGGGTGGTTTCAACGTTTCAGCCTGTTGCAAAGCTTTCGTTCTTTCCATCAACAGATGCTCAAGACTTTTTCCAGGCTCACCAGTGGGTATTTGCGACAAATCCACCGATCTCAATACACTTATTTCTCTCTTAAGCTCATCATAGTCCCGTTGTCTCTCCAATTTGCTCTCTAATCTCGCTATATGCTGTCTTCTGTTATCAAGCTCCTCCTCGAGTCTCGCGGTCGCCTGTGCACTGGTTTCTTGGAGTCGCTGGAGACTTTGCTGTAACCTCGATACCTCCTCGACCAGTTGATTAATCTGCAATAAAAAAGGTAAATTAATAAACAAAAAAATGAGAACTGAATCAATACGGAATGAAATATTTAATACTCAGAGTCCATTGGAAATTGGATTATTTCTCCATTAATAATATCCTCTTTTTAATACCCAAAGGTTCAACGACATAAGAAGCTAACTGTACTATTTTATCGATAATTAATTGATGAGATATATTTATCCGTTGGCCCCACTCAACTATTCAGAATTACCCTGGTCGATGTATCGACCTGTACTACCAAAAAGTTTCGAGCAAACGTTTTTATGTAAGTGAAATACTTATTGCAGTGGTTTTTATATAAACGTTGTCAACGAATGGGAAACGAAAAATCGATTGATGATTGGCCCCTCGGTGGTAACCGGGACTATGTACGATCGAACTTTTACAATTCCCCTCCTTAATACGCAGACCTAGCGTGCTCTTTGATCGACGCGCCACGTCGTATACGCGGTGGTTTATTAATAAAACGACCAAATCGATGTCGATGACTTGAAACGCCAGA
Organism: Psyttalia lounsburyi; assembly: GCA_030522865.1. Lineage (NCBI taxonomy): Eukaryota > Metazoa > Arthropoda > Insecta > Hymenoptera > Braconidae > Psyttalia > Psyttalia lounsburyi. Next base: position 4,352 of record JAPYZN010000815.1, read on the forward strand.
AGAGGAATATACAATAAAAACAATTGTCAGGGTAATGATAATAGTTATGGCATTGTTTTTACTCTTTGATTTAACCCCCCTCCTCCTTGCGATTTTTCATGAGAAACCAATTGAGGATTGGAGTTTATGAACTGGCGGGAATGACTCTCAGAGAGAAACCGATGATTGTAATGATGTGAGAGGGAGGGGAAAGAGGACACATTGAAGGGAAAGGGCGTCAATCCCTCAATGTTGAACAGAACAATTGCACTCCTGATGATATCAATCGGTGGATGCAACGCACTTGAAAATCCCGATTGCTTCTGATTCGAGTTCCAGTTGTAACTATATACACACACATACACATCTGCGCTGTTACCCACGAATGCATTTACCCTGTTCAGAAGTGAGAGGTGAAGGGTTGCTGGGAGGGTGGAATATAGGCGATAGTATTAAATGGCTGGTGTGTTCGGGTGATGGTATTGGCACGGTACCTGCAATACAACCCTCCTAGGTTACTCAGTCCACTCGCCTAACGGGAGTAAACGATAGCGTCGATTGTTTTGTCTTGTTTTGACCCACCGGTTTATGCGTTTCTAGCTTTTAAGGGGTAATCGAGGTTATTGTGGATCTGATGGCGTCGTCGCAGTGATCAATAATGATGGTCGGCAATGTCACATTCCATTATTTTTTAATATTAATGATGAAGTTGTAGTCCAATAATAATTTCATAGACTGAGGAAACAAATTCTTTTCAAGACTGTCTTTACTTACGAGAACAATCCTCTACCAAATTTATGCTTAGATGAATTAATTAATGGAGGTTTAAATTTATAAATTCAAAAATCTATACTTGTCCGAAAATGTGGAGCAATTGAAACACAGAATGAAAGCGACTTCGCGAATTAAGTGTAGTTATTTTGGCAGTAGAATATTTTGAATTTGACACATTTTTCAAGAAATTGATTCCGCGAGACTTCATTTGAGAAAGCCTGCCTTCTTATAAACGAATTATTTTGGTCTTTGGAACTAGTACAAAATTTGATGGAGCTTTCTCCTTTGCTTTTCTTGATACAGGTAAAGATGTTTTTCTGAACATCATTTTTTTGCAATGTACAGAAGAACTGTAGGACGATTTATTAGTAAGAGAATTAAAATTGTGAGTATTACTTCACTTAATCCCAACTAATAGATGAATGGATAGCTAATGAATAAAGTCAACTTTTTATTATTAATGAGACAACGTAATAATTTAAAATCAATAGTATGATGTTATGTAGCTAAGGGAGAGGGTTTGATCGGAATATACTCAACGTGGCCCGGTCGTTAAAGTTCGACGTGGATGAATACACTTTACTCACGTATATAAGTTACACTGACGATATAACCGCGCATTCTGTAATAGGTAGGGTATAACGAACGGTTTTTGATCGTGCATGAATGTAAGTAGGATATATCGGCGTTCGATAATCCAGTGGCCCTTCCCGCCTGCCTCGTTATTCCCTCTGACTCCTTCACTCGTTGGCTTCTGACTCAAAACCAACTACAGTCCCCTCTTCCACCCTCTTGCATTCCCCACGCTCTCTATATTCATCGAAAGAGGACGTTGAGGTGAAAGGGGTGTGAGTGAGTGAGTGAGTGAGTGAGTGAGTGGGTGGGTGGGTGGGCGAAGGGACGGTGTGGAGGGGGATGGGTATGGGTGCCAAGTTCTCGAAGTTGCGATCGCCTGGTAATAGTGTTCGTCATTAGTGACGATAGGTTGGGTTAGCATGACGCCAGGGGGGATGCCTCAGGGAAGAAGGACAGATACTGAAATTAACACTGGAGGGGATAACTGGAGACTCCTATCTGGTGTCATACGTCATTGAATTTTTTGACGAATCGTAATTATGTATTTCACGTTGAGATATTGAGGTCTGTGAACAAGTGTATAATTATCGGGGTAACGGGATTAATATTATTTCAATTTCATTTTACAGGGAAATTTGGTCGATTACATACGAATAATTTTGATAATGAGCTTGAAGAAGAATCTTACAGGCGACTTTCGAAGGAAAGCCTACGATCTACAAAAAGCCTTTTGATTTTAAATTTTTATTTTGTTAAATTTTGTCGAGACATTTTTTGTAGAGCGATTTGAGAGCTGTGGAAAACGTGATTATAAAAATTTTCACAGCTCTTTTAAATTCTCTGAAAAGTCTGTTACGAGATAAGCCAACTTAGACTGTTTTATCAATTCACCAGTGAATTATCCACGATATTACGTATGACAATCAATAGTCAAATAAATAATGAAGCAATTATTATCAGTAGCTTGTCGAACTCCCCCCCTGAATTCCATCGGTCCTTGAAACCAATGGTACAAGTGCCGTACGTCGGATGGAGGCTAGTTCACCCTTTTCCAAAAGGATTAATGGAGTCTGGGGAATCGCTGATCTCAGACCTCGAGTGTTTCTGGTTTTCGGCTGTGGCTCCTCTCTCGCGCGCTCGCGTTCCACTCGAAATACTGGAGTATGGCGCGTTTGGTTTTCCCGGGGTTATAGACATTTGTATATATATGCCATATACCCATAGAAGGGTAAGTACTCTGGAGAGAGGGAGAAATAACCCCCTCCCGCCCCCGCTTCCTCGTCAGTCGTTGAAGTAGTTAGGGTTGCACGTTTTTGTATTGATAGAGTATGACAGGGATGGGGGGAGGAAATTGGTGGATCTCTAGCGCACACGTTTCACCGGATATCAGTGATATTAATGGCTATGATTTCAAGGGAATGATCGTATGAGAATCACGAATCAAGGTTGAATTTTACGTTCATAAACATTAAAGCGATAAAGTCTGATTCGTTAGAGAATCTTCCACTCGTATTTCTCCCGCCACATTGAAAAATTAAGGATTTTAAAATACTATTTATATGCGCATTTTTTACGACGTATATGATACGACAGAATGGGAAACGACCCCCTTGTTAGAGTGACCGAAGGATTGAATTGATGGAAAGAGGTCTCTCGTGTTTCTCGGCTAGATAGCCCATGCTTTTGTTCTCCTCGAGTGTGTGGATACTAGACAGTGGAACATATATACGATAACAAATGAGAATTAAAAAAGACAAATAATAATGAAGAGGGGATTGATGATTCGAGTGCGCAGAGGGTCGTTTGCAAAAGTCTATTGAGATTTTTTTTTTACTGAAAATAATTGAATGTTTTTCAATGCTTCTGGACGATTAGCCAGTCTCTCATTCATTCACTGATCACTGTTCTTTCTGTTGGTCTTCATAAGCTCATAAGTGTATTGATTACTTTTCCTCATGTATACCTTGCGTTACCCAGCTACAATCAATCTCAGTCCGAGCGTATACGCGTAACCCGAGATATATGTAGAGCCCAGGGTACATCCCCCTTTTTGCACCCCCGCCTTATTCCTTAATAACATTGAGCATGGCCGATCCAGTGAATCAATATAAATGTAATCCTTAGATTCTAAAACCTATGAAAAAAAAAACAATAGATATATCTGCATGAACTTGCCCAATGTGGTGATTTTTTCTTCAAGCGATTAATGTTTTTCATATATTTCAGTGTGCCCCTAGGTTTTTTTTTTAGAACGACCACTCAAGTATTAAGAACTTCAAAGAATGGTGTGTAAATTTTTGTGCGAGTACAAGAAAAGTTAAAATTGATGAAATTTTATAATCAATATGCCGGAATAAGGTTTCACATTACTTGTCAATTTTTTTCCAACCCTCTCCCCGGATTATTTCTTAAGGGAGGCAAGTGAGGGGGGTTGTATTGCCGAGCTAGCCCGTCATCCTGTCTTTTCCGCTCCCACCTTTCCATCTCTCTCCCAGCCTCTCACTACCCGATGGTAGTGAGGCGCAACGCGAAACGACGAAGGGTTAGCCCCAAACTGGGAAGTGGAAATTATGGCCAGGATTAATATGCAAGGACTGGATACGTGCGGCAGTACGTATCCCAGGATGAAGTATAGATGGTTTGGAAAAGGCGCGCCAAGCACACGCTGGTGAGATGGAGAGGAAGCATCGCACTGGGTTGAGAAGCAACAAAAGCAGGGGTCGAAGGGGAAAATTTTGCATTGGTATTGGTTTATAAAGGGGGAAGGGGGGTGGGGTTAGCCAGAAGCATCGGTATATGTTATGTAGACTACAATCTCTATCCCGCCCCCCCCCCCCCCCCCCCCCCCCCCCCCACCACGATCCTGCCTTTCACTCCTTAGAGGATACCCGTGGCTAACGGACACCCCTATCGATTTTACAACTCGATATATGTGAATACCCACTTGTCTAATGACTGATCGGGCCTCGAGCGCAACCCTTTACCTCCCAACTCTGCAGATCCACCCATTGGGTTACTCTTCAAGCCCCCCTCCCCACCTTCTTCCTCTGCCTTATCCCTCATTCTCGCTTTGCATTCCCCTTCGTGCAGATCTCCTCCGTTAGTTTTGTAGAAGTATATTAGTTGTAGTGAGAATGTCGAAATAACATCAAATTTGGGATGTTCAATATCAATTTGGTTATTTCATTGAATGTGAATTGTTCGTTGTTAAAACTAGACGCTCAATAATAACCTCAATAATAATAGAGGGGGGTAAAATAGGCGGCGCTAAATTTCCGATGAGTTGAAAATAGAAGGCTTTGCTTTTCCGATGTTCTCCTCATTTTCAAGTTATTTTTGCAAGTTTCACCATAAGACCTAATTTATCTAAATCGCATTAGTTAATCAGCAAATATTGATGTTGAATCGCGGTCGGTTTTGTCCCCCACGCCCTTATTTTCACCTCGATAAAAAAATCTGTATCAAAATGATAACCGTGCATGTTCTTTAGGATTTTATTGCGAGAATTAAAAGTGCTTTAGAAAATGTTTCTCGGAGATTTCAATAATTTCTTATTAGTCATTGCAATTCATTGGATTTGGTCTCATTTACTTTGTGTCATCGTTGAAGGTCCACTTGAGGTAATTTTGTAGGAGTAAAAAATGTGGGTTTCTCTTTTATTTGCAGTAGTTGAAAACATTTGGGAAACATTTTTTTTTGTGGATTCGATTTGAAGGGATGGTTAAATCTGAAATGAAAAAAATTCTGGAATTAATTTTTGTTCTACGAAATTTTCCAATAAATCTCTCGACCTTTTGAGAATAAGTTTGAAGTGGACCCGGGTGTATTATGGAAGGTTTAATGGCAGAATCCGATCGAGTGAAGGTAAAACGCTAAAATTAATATTAACCACTCTTGGGTTTGAATTTGCATTAACCTATACTCGATAGGTGGGCGTTTATGAATACACGCATCTCATACTACTCGTTTTTCCCTTAAAACTCAACAGAGCAAGCTCATGATTCGGCCCCAGGGAGGAACGGGAGAGGGGGAGGGAGAGCGGGGTAGTTACTGCGTAGAAACCATATATTCGGTATATTTCGTCGGGGAGAAATATTGAACGAAGAGACCGGAGTTGAATTGATATCGTATGTGAGAAAACCATGAGGTGAGTGAGGTGGGGGTGCTGAGAAGAGATGTACCATGTCGATGAGTTGTGGGACACACACGTACTCTCATACACACACACACATTTGAATTGACCAAAGGGAATGGGCAAGACATTGAGAGACGTCCATCGGAGTGAAGATAATACTCTGTAAAATTTTGCAATGGTCTCGGCGTTCCTCGTACACGGGAGAAAAATAAAAAATAAAAAAATTAATATGAACATAAATGCATCAGCGTGATAGTCAAGAGAAGCAATAAATTGATATATTCATAAATTATTTGGCCGGGTTTCATAATTAAGAAGAAATTTTGAAAAAATTAACGAAATTGATATCAACAAAATAAGCAACAAACAAAAATCGACTAATTAATTTCCGTGAAATCGACAAATTCTCATGAAATAAAATGAAATCCATCATTTTGTCTGATGGCAGTCAAAAGGCTCATCCCCACCGACACCAGTATAGGAATGGAAGAGCCATAGTATAGAGAACCTAGCGAAAGACGAGGCAAATGGAAGATAACTGAGAGCCACGCACACAGAGTGGCGCGTTTATTTCACAATCAGCAGCTTTCGAATCGTTTGCCATTGTGCCAACCACTTATTGACAGAAATGCTCGATACGCTCACGGCAACCGCTAATCTCTGACATTTATGCGCTTCTTCCTAGTGCGAGGGCTGGGTAGGGGTGAGAATGGAGCGGTAGAGGGGGGAGGGGGAGGGAGGGGTTGAAGAGGGTGTACTGTAACCAGTATACACATGCCAAAAGTATACTGTCTCCACATAACGACCACGTTCAGACAGGAGAGAGGGATGAAGAAGAGGATGAGTGCAATAGATGGATTGTGTATGACGCAGTATAGAGGTTTTCGAGATGAGGAGGTTGGGGTGGAGGCGAATGAGTCGACACCCGCCGATCGTCTGAGGCTATGGTTATATTATACTCTGTCCATACTGAAAAGCGATATACGATGGGTAACAGAGGGGATTGGCATTGTCGCGCTGGCTAATGAGAAAGTTACCACACAAGTTTCACTCATATGTGTTACGGATGATAATGTGTAGGTGGGATTGACTTATCGCTTTTAATCCATTCAATTCAACGAGGAAAATGCTATAACCAAGTTCTTTTTGTCTCCGAATGGAAAAATATGTATTTTTAGTCTTTTTAAAATAAGATTTTTTTTTTTATTGTAATAATGAAATGCGTAAATTTTCCTTTCTACCGATCATCGTGAAAATTATCATGTAAATACAACATTTTCGTACGATTACAGGGATTGAATCAATTCCATTAGCATCGATGCCACTCTGAGACTACAAAAAATCGAAACAGAAGGGGGGAAAAAATGGTAAATAATTTGTATCTTTTTAATCACTCCCATAATATCTCTCCTGTTTGTACATCTCCCCAACAGCGCCCCCGCGTTATATCATTTCTCATTTTTTTTTCGTTTCTCTCTGTATCGCCACGAGTTCCTCCAGCATATACCCCCCCCCCCTCCCTTCCCCCGTCACCGTCTCCTCACTACCACCCATCCCCCCCACTACCATCAAAACCTTCGCTATGCAAATCTCTTTTTCTCTTCGCGTCTCGGTTTTTAAATGGCATCCCTATATATCTCCCTCCTTCTACAACTCCCTCGCAGCCAACGTCCAGTTTACCCTTCCACGGATTCTCTCACTCATTCACCCTCGTTTTCTCTTGTTCTATCGTATCCTCTATATCTGTAGATATAATTTTTTTCATATACGTTGCAATGCGTATATGACCAAATACACATACATCCAAAGATCCTTTACACTGATATGTGTGTGTATGTGGGTCCACCCTTCCTTCGCGGAGCGTCCAGGGGATTTTCTCTCCCACTCACACCGAACCTCTTTTTGTCATTGTGGCTTATTCCATATATATTGTAACCCACCTCTTTCCCACTCCCCCACCCTCCGAAATATCCTCTCTCTTTCAGACATGAACGCCGGCCTCTCTGTCTCCTGGAAAAAGGGTGTCCGGGGAATGTCGAGAGATATTGGAGACAAATGACAGTACAAAAAATGCATACGTGAGAATACCAGCCCTTATGCCCAGCCATCCTCCTCCCTCACCACCTCAGAACCGGGTGTGGAACACTCTCTGATGGCGGAGTTTGAGGGTTGGGGCATTTTGTAGGGGAGCAGGGAGAGGGAGGAGTATGAGTAGAAAACGCTTTCGCCTCGATGAGAATACCAATAATAAGAGTAGCATGAGAGTTTAACTCTCGGGACGTCTCGTGACGTCACGCCATTCTCAGCCGCATTAGAAAAAGTAGAATGAGGGAAAAAAGAAAGTAAAAAAAATCTCCTCTCCCCTCCCTCGATTTCACCTCACCCTCCTCTACTGCCGCAACATTTTAAATGCAACTATTAAAACTAAAATGGATGACGAATAATGTTTTGTACAATATAGCAACAGTCCTGTACCTCTCTATTTTTTTTTTGGTTATCGATGCCAGTTAGATAAGAAATCGTATAACGATATCTCTGTTTTGTTCATACTTTTATTTTTCAGAGGTACCTTTGCGCTACTCAATCGATCGATATTCGGTATTTATAACAATCAATCGACACGCAAGCCAACATTCAATCGAGGAGAAAAAAAAATGGTGAAATTTTTCGATGTATTTTAGCGGACTCATTGCTATTCAGAACTGATTATAACCGTTCGATATTTGAGTTGGCGAGAGGTGGATTAATGACAAAGCGTATAAAATTTTGTACGTAATGTTCGTAATGCCTAAAAAGTGCCTGAGGGTGAGAGGGGGTTATATCCATCAGTGAGTTTTGGGTGAATTTTATCAATGGTTTACGATCTACCCCAAAAGAAGCGGTGCCGGTCCGCGAAAGTCTGCTGGGGTTGGAGAGGAAGAGGGTAGAGGGTTTGAGCTAACACCGACAGAAAGGGTGTAATGAACTTTCTCATTGATTGGTCAAATTTTTACTTTCATGTTTTAGGTATTTGTATTGTCTTGCGAGAACGGGCTAGAATTTTTTTGCTTTGAGGAACAATATTTCAATTGATAAATTTTGACGATGTAGTGAAATTTAATCGAATAATCTAACTATGTTATCTAATCAATGTGAGTGAATTGTGGGTCAGGCAAAGGCATTTTGTATAATTGTCAGAGAAGTCTAGAATAATTATATCTCTTATTGGGTGAAGTCAGAGGATTGAGTGGTATCGATACACAATCGGTGAATTAACGTAGACTACTGGAAACCATGTCCTTTATATACTGTGGCTATATCGTTTCTCAAATTCATCCTCTTACACTCACTCCAGCATCTTCATTTTATCAACAAATTGATCCCCCACTGCGTGAGTAGAAGCTTGGGAAAATGTGTGGGGAAGCACCTCAGGTAATACCAAGGCTATAATACAGCCCTTTCCAACATCCTTCGCTTCATTCAACTCACATGTACTTCATTCGCGATGTCTCGAGGTATTCCACTGCCTCTCCTTTACTCGCTCTCATCGCGTGTACATTCGCGCATCGGCGAATTTTCGGTGAAGGGGGGGCATTGAGCAATTGGAAATTGTATTAAACTACTTTGAGATATTTCTTGGGAATTGTGGAGCTTTTCAAAAGGGTTTAGGGGGGTGGGGGAGTGTGATACAGTGGAGAGTGATCTCTACATTCGAGATATACAAAGAAAACCGGGCTGTATTGTCTTCAATTATTTTCCTCCATTCAGACGCTACTCCATTTTATTCACTCCAACTCTTCGACAAGTTTTCTTTACTGAGACAATTGTTGATGGAACAATCCTTAATTGTACCACAAACACTCTTTAATAGAAGAAAAACTGTACGAAATATTCGCTTCTTGTATGTCAAAAATATCTTATTAATGTTCAAATCAAAACTGATGATCATCGAAATTGTGAGACATACTTTCTCCGTAGACAATTTTATTCATTCCAATAACGATCTTTTGACATATTTTCCTCGAATCCATCATTCCCATGATAATCATCCAATAAATAAACCTATATCACCGAATATTTTCCATTTTCCTCTTTATCTTCAGTCAGATCACCGATGCATTCTCAAACCAGAAGGACATTGGAGTTGAATTATTTCCGGCTGGTGGAACGCAAGCAAGATGAGAACTGCAGGGGTTACACGCTGGTGAGATGGGGGTGAGGGACAGTGGGAGTGAGAGGGGGGGGGGATGAGGAAGGTACTGATCACTCGGTGAATGAGAGCCAACCAAGTCAGAAACCCGCATCGGGGGCTCTCTCGCCCGTACCAATAGCCTCCATCGGCGAGGGGGGGAGGGATGGGTGGTGTGAGGATGAGTGGATATTGGGGAAAGGCATGAAGAGAAGAGAGTCAAGAGAGAGAGAGAGAGAGAGGGGATGACTATAGTGGAGGCGATCGGGGCCGAGCAAGTGAGAGACTCTAGAATATCGGTTAAGATGAACAGAGAGGGGGATGCAACTGATTGGTGAGTATGGAGGTGACACGGTTAGCATTGGCATTTCTCCTACCCACCAAAGTATATCCTTAACACCATTGAGCCCTCCTCCCCCTCTCCCTCTGGCCAATAGGTTCGTACAACTTCATGCGATATAAACATACACCAGTACAAATCTCAGAAGTGAAGTGAAGTGGAGGTTCTCCCTTTTAGAGTAATGTTTGAATTCATCCATTCGTCTTCTCTCTCTCTCTCTCTCTCGCTCGCTCTCTCTTCACTTTATTTGAGTATAATTATTGATTATTGGACCGCCGGAAGGCTGGCTACTCTCGTGTAGGTAGGAGGAGGCTTCTGGTTGTGGCCCTGGAGGAGAAGGCGATAGAAGGGCGGCAACGAGATATAGAGGTTGGGGTGAGCTACACTGCTACCCGGCCCGCGTTTTCGAGAGGGGCTGAGAGAACTGAAGAAAGGGGGTGCATGGGGGGTGGAGGGGGATGGCGGAGGGACGCTGAGTTCGGGACGAAGGGGGGTGATTAAGCTGTACGGAATATCCTAACCCTCTCTCTTGCTCTCTCTCACTCTGCATTTCTCTCTTTCTCTTACTCCGTCCAGGGGTCCGCGTGCACCCGCTACCTCTTACCCACCGGTATAAACCTACATGGGTGGATCGTGGAATATATGTATATCCTGCTCTATCCTGTTCGTCTCTGTCTTGGTCTTTCTGTACTGACAATTAGACTGATAGGTATATCTTAGTCTGCTATCGATTTGATTCCAACCCTATCGTACATGGTGGGTACATCCTGTGTAACGAAAGGGTGAGGGCTTAAAGGGATACATTAGGGGAGGTGTGGAGAGTGTGTGGGGGTGGTAAGGGGAGTTTCGTGTTGCTCGAAATTTTATTGGGAATTTGAGAATGTTGAGGTGAATTTGCATGATTTTTATTTTCGATACTTTGAAATTATTTTGAAAGCGAGTGGTTTGGTGGTAAACTGTAGAAGCTGGTTTTTGTAACACTGAAAATTTAAAGTGAAGAAATTATTCGTGCGTTTTTGACTGGAAGAATGAGGGCCAACTTTTCACGCTTCACGTGACATTTTTGAAGGTTTTCCAAGATTGCTCATCTCTTTTTGATGGAATAGGGGAATTCCCGTATGTAGCCAGACACATGCACATTGGGTTTTGGAATCGCGGGAGAGATACGTAGATTTTATTCAATATTTCCATCTGAGTACAAGTTGATCCTTGGGGAACCGGAGTTTCTACGGGATAGATTATAGATAAAGTACCGCTCGGCCTGTCGATCGGTAATTGTGGATTGATTATGAAGCACCGAAACCCTTACCACTATTAATGCTTGTCAATTCTCAATCCCGCATGGAAACCACTGTGGGTTTTAATTTGTGAATTTCCCTGACTTTTCAATCATGTCCTCGACGTTTTACTCTCTTCTGCTCTTTTTTATATGATTTTTATTATTTCATATTAGTTTTTCTACTTATCCAACTCCAATTGATCACGTCAGCCGATAATTCTGTATATGGGTTACCGATCACGAATGTAAACTCACCTGAAACATGAAAAAGAGGTATGGGGAGTTAAAAATACAGGTTATATCTGAATTAAACTTTTTTTTTATTACCCGAGAAATCCAATAATCCAATATTTGCGATAATAAATTTGTATTGACCCCCCTCTTTCGACCCTTCGTGTGGTATGGATATTGGCTATTACTCGCATATTCAGAACTGTTAATATCAGATGACAAAAAATCAAAGATCCACTTTTAGTCTGTAGCCTAGAGGCATTGAAGTGTAAAAGTAATACTCGATTTGGGCAAATAGCAAATGCTGAAAAAAAAATTGTTCATTTTATTCAGCAATAAATTGGGTAGATTCGACAATTACTTTATGCCATGGGTGCCCGTAATCGCGCGATTCTAACCTCGCTTCGCTCGGTTAAATCGCGGATTACGGACGCAATGACATAAAATATTGTATGGAACTTGTGCGTAATGGTGTTTTTTGGCTCGTGCGATTATAACACTCGCCTTCGGCTCGTGTTACGACCTCCCACGAGCCAAAAACACCATTACGCACATGTTGCATAATATACTATTCTTGACTTTTATTATTTAAATGTCTGAATACTGACACCTTTTGCCAATCAATCGGGACGAAAAAATATTAATAAAAAATTGAGTGACTAATTTGTAATTGTGATAGTGTAAAATGATCGACGATTCTAACCGACTGGCTAGTAGCTGCCTATCGTCGTCATCACGTCATTAAAGCATTAAAGTTTTATGAACATCATCGATTATTGATGGCCAATGTATCAATCTATGAATGACCCAGATAATATCCCTACAATCGCGTGTGCACTCAAAACATGAGGAGAAAGAGAAAAAAAACTGGCTGATTCATGGCCGATTGACGCGATCAAGAAAATAAGTAACCGACTGAAGCTCTCGAGATGTATTAAGAGCGATAAAGTGCGATGTACAACATATTGATTATTGGTGTGGCCGAGGCATATGCGCTGGTTGTTTTGTTTATTTCTATACTGTTTGTAAAGATTGTTTATTCAGGGGAAAGTGGAGTCGTGCAGTGATCGAACTAATGAACCTGGGTGAACATTAATCCGTCCAACAGAAGCGTTTTATCGCCTACTCAGATGGCCGAGAGTGACAGGGCGGGAGGAGTGGCTGGTTAAGTCGTAAAAATCATCCGCGTAGACTGAGTGCAGTTCTAGGAATGTTGTAAATGTCAGTTCCAGGGAAAATACTGGTACATACTGATACATTCTTACTATTTTAGCACAGACAACGGCAGCATTTGCTGTGAGATAATAAAATTTCGTGACATCTTTTTGACTTTTATGAACTCTGGAAGGATCTCCTGTATTCAAGCTTTTGTTCAATTACATCCAATCAAAGGGGAAGTAAGTTTTGGAAATTTAGGGTAAATGGGTAGATTCAGAACTACCGATTGGAGGAACTATTTGTTTATGGGCAGATTATAAATATGATTTCAAATAAAATGTGAGCTCAAGGGATATTGGAGGATGGAATCTTTGATTAAATTTGTATCCGACTTTACAAATGCAATAATTTAGATGAATATTTACGAAAATTTACATTCAGAATTCAGACATTTTTTTTTCAATAGAAAAAAAAATCCTAGCGTCGAATCCAGAAATAATTGTCGCAATTTTAGCACTTTTGTTTCTTTTCATTTAAGAACCATTTTTTAAAAATTATTTCGCTCTTATATATTCTAGTTGATTTCTTTGTGACAATAAAAATATAAATGCTGAAGCTCTAATAACAGAGCTGTTCATGTAATTGAGGGAATTTTTTGAGCTGCATGTAAATAAACAGAGTTTAAACGAAACAGGAAAAAAGTGGTTAAGATATTATTGAAGTCTCCCAGGGCGTCGCGACGCCGGCAGAATCCAGTGGCATCGTCTCTCGTGTGAACCCGAGTATCGCTGACAGCCGTTGTAAACTCATAAAGAAATTTGATAATAAATTATGAGAATACACAGCGAGAGTTTTTATCAGCTCCCGTGTGTATCACACGAGCAGAGGAACTACACCCGGGGGGTTTTTTTCTCCAGTCTATATCGCTGGATATGTAACTCATAAAAAGTTAAAAAAAGGAGAAAAGAAAAGACGAGGAGGAAAAGTAGGGAAAGAGATGGAGAAAGGAGTGATCCTATCATGGGATTCAACGTAAAGAAAATAACAAAAAAATGTTAGATTACTGGACAAGAGGGGGCCACATGGATTATCGGTGCCAATTAAAATCGAAGATTGTCAATATACAATTGAACGAAGGCGATTCAATTTTCGATATATTTTTTTGGCTCTAATTTCATTTCAAGGCAGTTGTTTGTTCAGCATGTATTGAAGATTTAAAAAGGTCCATTGTGCTCTATTCTCCCCTAGTGTTTCTTTCGTTTCTTTCGAATAATTCCAGCGGGGAATGCACCAATTTTGCAACTTAATCAGATGGTTTGAATCGATCTTTCGCTTATCACTGTCGCCCATCGATCCGACGAATAGAATGGAAGTTAATGGTTGTTCGAAATATGATGGGGTGAAAAGAGAGCTGGGCATACTGTATCAGAAAATTCGATTGCGTGTTACTGTGAGGGGGACTCAAATTGAGTGTTGGGTGAAATGTAATTTTGAGAGCAACATGCATGGAGAAAACTTATTCAATTGATATTAAGCAGGAAATCCTCAAGAAGTTATGGGTAAAATAGTAAAGTCGTTGATTATATGGATAATAGGAAAATATATATTTTCTTTTGAAGATTTTCATTTACAGAAGATGTTTTCAGTTTTCCTTGTCAGATTGTTATCATTCAAGGTATCTGCATTGTAGGTAAGAATCTAACGGCCTAATTAAACAGTTTCTCAAGCCTACTATAAGTTTATCATTTGGTAAATGGAAATGACCGTATTTCACGTGTCTCTTCTGAATCACAAGAATTTTTGACCATTAATATTGGGGATATGCGAGACATAGTTTTGTAATGATAATGTTGAGAAGTTATGTTAAGATTAGTCTCTGAAATATTAAAGCAATTACGTCGATGTGAGACATAAGGGGGACACCTGTTACCTCTCCTGGCCACCCGCAAAGGATTCCAACTGTCTTTTCACCTCTCGATTTTTTGCGGAGCACCAGGGACCGTGGGAAGACAGAGGGGAAGACGATTAGTGTCATTTGTTGTAACCATTCGCCATAGTTTTTATCCCAACTCTGGCAGAGAGGGCAACTGCACTCACATCGGTGTAGCACTATATGGACCCATGAAACTTATCTTACTGAACGATTTTATTCAAAAAATTTCCCCTCGTAACGCACTTAAACCACTAAATTCATAAAATTTCAGCAATTATTCCCACTGATGGATAATAAACTTCGAGGAAACACAGGACAAAAAAATTTTAAGCCCAGTCTCATAATTTTTTCACAGTCGAAGGCGTGATATTTTTCTTGTTTACTGAAACATACTTTGGATAGAAAGGACTGGGGCTATTGGCCAACGGGGAATATTCTTTTTTATACACCCTCGCCCGGTGTTTCACGATAGAAAGCGGCATTAGTTTCCGGTAAGATACGGGAGTGATAGAAGCAGTGACGGTACCCCGGGGGCTACCTGGACGAGCCATTAGAATATCTCAGTTCAATCTCCGGGTGAAAAAAAAAACAACCATTGGTAGAGGGTAGAGGATGCGTCGCTCTACCTGAGTGCAGACTCACCCTCTTTCCTCTCCCCACTCACATGTAGCAACGTTTCTTTTTTAAAACCGGCGATACGCGTAATGGGCCATCCGAGTAAGCTTTCTTTGATTTGGAATTGTAAAAATTCACTCTGAGTGCAGTTTTCATGAAAATATTAATTTGAGATCAAATTAAACTTTTTAAGGAAAGTCCTCAAAGTAAATTGACAATTCGATGTTGTTTTTTTTTTCAAAATTACTGCGCCGTTACATTCTAATTTTCAATGGGGTGAAATTGAAGTCTCCTTCATATGAAATCCTTCGCGGGTTTATTATAATTCTTAGAAATGTAACGAGATTGGATTTTCTATCAAAGTAATTGTTGAAGATTTTAAGATTTTTCCATAAAAAATTTAGGAATTTCTTAATCATATATGAAAAATAGTGGAATTATTATTGCTATTTTTCCATTCGATGGTGGGATGTTTGAACGGAGGAGAAGGGAATAAGAAGAATCACTCGTCTCAGTAACATCGATACTTATTTCCCCCCTACCTTGATCTCCCCTATCAAACTAATGAATTTAATCAGACCGAATGAAAATGAGGCGAACGAGAAGAACTCCGTATTTATACGCCCAAGACCTATTCCCCTCCCACTCAACGTCATCCCACACCGGGGCCACGGACACTGCAAACGATTATTGAAGATTAGATTTTTAAATTGAAGGCGGTAAGGTGGGTAAATTCCTTTCCTCTTTTTTTTCCTTGAGATTTCTCCTTTTTTCCTGCGTTTTTTTAACTCCACCCCACTTGGAGTCACCCTTCGACCAATGTAGTTAGGTACCCAGACGCTCCTAAGGTCTAGTCCTCACGACTCAAGGAATTAGCATATCTCGGAAAGTGATCCCCGGATCCTAATTGAATCATTCTTAAATTCCCATAAAATTGCGCGAAAATTACCGAGCAAGCCAATCTCAGAGTCAAGACATTTATTTATGTGGCCAATCAAAAAGTGATTTTCGTCTCCAGTGGATCCAATCGGATATTTTTTACGTAGGACAATATTGCGTGAGCTATTAACTCTCAATTAATTAGTAGATTTTATGAAGGGAATTGAAAGTTATCGTTTGTAAAATTGTCTTTTGAAATTTCTTTTTTCTAAAATAATCCTAACACAATACAATCAACACATCCTTTTTAAATTTATATTCTTCCCATTATTCAATCATTATGTATTTAATTGAATTATTTTAATAATATAAATAATGCATGAGATATCCAAGACAATCCAAATGCAATCATCATTAGGATAAAATAGCTATCCTAAAGAAACAAATAATTGCCGAATAATTCGATGGAGATTTGAAAACACTTCCGCACAGCTAAACTGTCCCCGGGAGGAACGATAATTTTAATTTCGATTTGAAATCCCTCTTTACCACCGGGGACCCAGTGCCAATCTTGTCGTAACGATGCAACCAAGAAATTACCGGGTCGAGGGCTTAAAAAAAATGGGAGGATGAAAAAAAAGCTTTAATCTGCCACCCCTTGAGTCTTACACGCACCCTTCTTAACTAGTTCCTCAGGAATACTCCCTCACCCTTCGGCAATCGGACCGGGAAGCGAGAGGTCTCACGCCCTGATGGCCCTGCGGATACATTAACGGAAGACGAATTAATTTCACTGGTACTATGGAGATTACTGTGTTTGAAACTGTACGTGTATATTCTAGTGGGGAGGGGGGAAACTAATGTATAGATTTAGAGACTAAATCCGCATTTTAATTCAATTATTTTTGTTCTCATTGTAATTATTTATGTATAAATAATAAATAATTTATGTAAATATCTGTCACTAGGTGCAGAAAAAAATGGTTCATCAGCATCTATTTATTCTAAATGTCGATAATTTTATAAATATTCCTCGATTTCAGTGATTTAAAGAAAAGTACAATTTTTTTCTATCTATAACATAAAACAATCACTAAGACAATATGAATTTTCCCCTGAAAATGAGCGTTACATTGCCCCCTGATTTTTCAAAATTTTCGTTGCATATTTTTTGCGTTCAAAACACATCATGTACTTCGTCTTTCGAGTACTATCAGATGTCAATATACACGATTTCACTTGAAAAAAAAAATCAGTGTTTTGGTCGCACCTTCGACGCTATTGAGGGATAGAGGGTTGTGAACGGTGAACGAGGAGTACGCAATAATAGTGGTTGAGATCCATCAACGAAGGGTGAATGTCGATGGTGAAGAGAATGGAAAAACAATGGAAAAGTGGCTTTTCAAACTACTGAATTGTTCATATGATTTTCTCCCTGATCTTCAAACAATATCCCCTCCCTCTTCCTACCATTTTCCCCAATTAATCCTCTCTTAATGATGTGTCTTGCTCCAATTAATGTTGGAAAAATTATCTAGTTCCAGATAAAAATCAACAAATGATATTCGAAAAAACAAGAAAGAAAGTTGGACGAGAAAAATAAATCAATTGACAGTAGTCGGTCGCGTGACAATGTCCCAGCGGTGCGCCGGCTGGTGTGACAGTGAGAGAAATGACCAGGCAGTTATTTACATAGTCGAACGCAAATCGACGGTCGGGACGACCTATAAATGTCGTCTTGGCCGTGAGGTGTACTGCTTTTCTGATTGAATTGTACATTGTCTTTATACATTCAACATCTTGGAAATAAAATTAGCAAAAGACATTTCTACTGATTTAAAATTAAGAATTCAAGTCAATAAAATACGGACAATGATTTATTAACGTACCACTATTTTATAATCCAAGGGAATAAAAAAATGCAAAAAGTTGAATGGAAAAGTCAATACTGATCGACTAGCGTGTGGTGCGACTTAGTGCGACCTATAGATTTTCCCGTCTCCTCTGTTATTGTCCCATTCGTAGTGCCCAGTAAAGTGTGACGTGGCCCGATCGCTTCAACTTATGTTTATTTCAATGTGGTTATAGGTTATAGTGACGATAGGCCTCACTCAGAAAGTTCGAAAGACCTCAGTCGACGACTCCGAACGCGTTCGATCTCACCCTTCTCCATTTTTCTCTCTCCCTCACACGCCCACTTTTCTCTATATTTTTTCTCTTTATTTTTTTTTGTTGTTTCTTTTTTCGACACGTACACGTGTTCCACGGAAAACCGATGTATTCTATCGAGGACGGTTTTGCACTGGAGTGTTGTACCAACAATGTGTAACGTGCGGAGGTTCGTTATATACATCGTTCGTCTGGTGGAAAACGTTGCAGGTAGACGAGAGTGGTAAAAGAGTAGAAATGTGGGCACTCAAATCAAATTGCCGATATATCAGAAACCTCCGACATTATCGAGAAATTTTCTTTTTCTGGATGAGTGAGGGAAAGAGAGGAATATTGGGAAATATCAAGCGAATTCTCTACGACATCAGATGTCGATAATATTGGATGATAATTTTAATTTTTCAATTATGTAAAATAGTATCGTTATATATTCTTACGGACGAGGAATATTTAATCGAAATTGACGTCTAATATCAGTCATACTCATTCATTATTATTATTAGTATTATTCCTCCACACGGCTAATTATGAGAATCTAACAATTGTTCTTGCTCCAATATAATTCGGAAACGGAATTCAATTACATAAAGTCTCTGTTTTTTAATTAGACCAATTACACAAATTAACTTCTAATACTCACCAGATGTCTCAATACCCACTAATTCCTACGGACTTCTCGATTTCCTCGAAATAAATTCCTCCGAAAAAATCATACGAAAATCTCGAGCACGACCACCACTCGACGCTCTACAAATTAGAAGTGAAACTGATACTCTCGTATACTCGGAGAATCGTACCATCAATGCTATCGTCGTGTCTCTCCCGTTATTTTTCATTGGTTACTAAAACCCATAGACGAAATCGAACGTTTGGACCAGTGGTGATATCACGATTGCCTAAAAAAATAACCGACGAAAACTCCTCGAAATGGCCAGATAACCCCGACCAGCTTCCCCAAACAGAAAGACGCGATTATCACTAATCGGTCATTGGCGTCTCTATATTTTTCACTCATTATCCTATGTACGTGTCTCTTCTATTGATCTGTTCGCTGATTAAGTAATAACGAGAGTAATTAAATTCCATCAAGTTACATTAAAATTCCGTAATAATAAACCGCCTTGATTGATGCAAATGTAGGAGTGACGGGATTGTCGAGGTTTATCGAAAAATGTTGAATAAAATTCACTGTCTTCCCGGATTGGTATCGATATTACGATACACTCTTTGATTGAGATAAGGCTATTGACCCGATTGAGTGAGTGAGGGTCGCGGGTCATAAGGCATTATTGGCCCCATTTTTATCCGCAACGAATATGTATCATCTTCATCAATAAAGAAATATCACTTGGTAATTGTGATACATACGAGGAATTACGATCATCGAGTTATTTTATTTGCCGTCGTATTCACCAGCTGGTGCCCATTCATATTTATGATCACCTAATGTCCATAAATAAATGCACATAGAGAAAGAAAAGAACACTAAGGAAGTAAGAAGATATGTTAAAACATTGTCTTGGTATTCATTACCAAATAGAGGATAGCTAGTATCGATAGAAATTCTTTCCAGACTGACCATATTTTTTCACACACGCGCAAAGAATTCAGTAGTGAAATGATAAAACAGTTCAAGTCGGCTTATCTCCCAGCAAAGTTGTCGAAGACATTTTCCAAATCTAATGGAGCTTTCGAAATTTGGATAAAAACCCTTTTTATAGCTCTCAATTGGTTTTATAAAAAGAGATTTTGCAAAAATTTTACTATTCGTCGCCAATTCTTAAATATTTATCAAAAACTGACGAATAACATTAACATTGACTTAAATCGTTTTACCACAGCCCTCCTGTGACGATTGATCTGGATGGAGAAGCAAAAATAATTTTTTCTGCAATGAACAATAGATTTACCACTTAGGAATGATCAATAATTACTCAGGAATGTTGAGGAATGGTGAGCTGAAGGGGAAGTTAAAATACGTTGAAACATTAGTATCAAGAGAGGATCGTGGTTATTCTGGGGTTTAGCCGCAATCTGTCCGCCAATGGTTAGTTGGTTTGCTACCTTGATGTCCAAGTTAAACTGTGTATATATTGGAAAGGGTCAAGAATCCTGGACATGGTGCTATCCTTTGGACGTTTAGTTGAACCCAATGGATACAACAATGAAAACGGGGCTCTCTCCCTCTCTTACGTTATCGGTTGGGGCGGTCGAGCGTGCCGGAAATCAAGTACAATCCCTATCTTGAGCCTGACTGAGGTTACAGGGGTGCTCAATCACACTTAATGGACATGCAGAATTAACATTGATGATTTAAATCAATTGATTATTCATTCATTATATAAACTCCAATTAAATACGCTAATCTAGTTTTATTTAATTTGCAAATAATATTTTTCCAACTTGTTTCGTTATCAATGGGGAATGAGCATCACTGTTGGCCAACGAATTAGCAGTCCTTTCGTCCCAGCTGTCTGTCAAACCCTCGACAAATCGAAGCTGACGAGTATCTCTACCGGCCTCCCTCAACTTTCAGATTACTCAACTCGAAAATATACCCCTCTACGCCTCCAATTCTGTTTCCTCTCTCTCATTTACAAGCAGATCGAACTTTTATATGATCCCCCTCCCCCTTCCAAATAATTCTACCAAAATGGCCAAAGTGCAAACTGGATTTTGCATTTGTAGTCGGGAGAATGCATTGAAGCCGATGAAAAGTTGTCGAAAACTAATAGGACGACTTTCAACGCGCACGCGTTTAATTAAATTAATTATATGCACACCTCCGTAATATAAATTGTGAGAGAGATCGTGGTGGAGGGGGGATGTTGAGGAACTCTGCGGAGGTGATGGAGTGGGAGGAGGATTGGGAGAATGCCACCAGTGAAGCTCGTGCGATCGCCAACTTTGATAGTTACATTTCCATCCATCTATCCCAAATAAATCTCCAGCCTCTCTGAATTACATCATCTATATCTAGCAAAATCCCCCCCCCCCCCTCTTGCTGACGAAAGAACAATACTAGAGCCGAAAACTAAAGACATAACTTTTATACAAAACTGTTAGATGTTTATTCCTATAGAATTGAATTGAATATTAAACAATGTTACAGGCTTCAGCCTGCTCACTCATTATTCTACGTACGAAAATTTTATCATTGAATCGTAATTAAATTGGAAGTGAAGAGTTTTAGCCGTGTAATCGCATAGCCCCGCGGGGTCAGGCCAATCTGCACAAAGTATGATATAACCAATGGGGAATCCGCAGGTATTCAAATTTTCAGTCATATTAGCCTTATTAATTATAATAATAATAATACCTCCGTTGAATTCCCCCGAGTGGGACATAACACACAGGGGCATTACAATTCAGATTGTGGTGTTTTATTTTTGATAATTATAACAGAGAAACTCCGAGGGTACGTCTGTGATTATTCTCGATACTATTTGTACTTTGTATGAGGATACTGTATGCTGAAAACAAAGGGGGAAGTTGCCTTTGCCGTTTATTTTCCACAGGGAAACCGCCAACTTTCCACCAACTGAGGCATACGAACGGCAGTCCTTGGGCACAGCAGACAGCAAATACATTTTTAAATAAGAGATCCTTTTCTTTCTTTTTTTTCCGGCCAAACCTCTTTTGCACAACCGCGCATCGTTCGGCCGCTGGGATTTTCGTCCCCGTATCGGGAATTATCCTTTGGTTTGTGCATTATCCTTCGACAAACCGTTGAGGATGGGGCTTACGCGCGCGCGGGAGGGGTTCAACGGAGGCCAGGGTAAAAAGCATCAAAAGGTAGGCATGAGGAATACGGTGCACGGGTTTTTGTTGAGTGGGAGGAGGAGGGAGAGGAAAAATAAAAGGGGAATCGTTGGCGGGCTTGGAGTATAACCCAAACCACTGTCTGACTTGCGCTGGGGATCGCTACTTAATGCGGAAAACCAAAGGTATTCTGCAAACGTAAGTGTAAGAACGACAGCTGCGTATTGGGAGAGGTCGAGGGTGGGCAATTGTGCTTTTTAAATTACATGAGGTCTCGTGGAGACTGTCGAAAAAAAAATCAGACAGTCAATGTTCGTCATGAAAAATGTCAAAAATTATTTCAATAATTATCGCAGTGATAAAAAAATTTCAATTCATTGAATTTGGTTTAATTAAGGATGTGGAAGTTCCCGTAAAGCAAAACAGAAGTGAAACTATATTCATGAGTTAGTGAATATACATACAATCATTAGAGTCAGAAGATGGATGACAGAGAGTTGGCACAAAAGGAGGATTAAATGTGAATATCGCATATTTATACTCCTCCGATTCACCGTCGTTAGCCAATAATATGTTAGTCACCAATATAAGGAGACACTGATGACAAAAATATAAAGAATGTCACTCGGAGATATTGCTGAGCACGAGGAAGTCGACAATATTTATGCTGACGACAATCAAATTCCCTCGTTTATAATAAAATCTACTTCAAAGATATTTCCTTGAATTCTGTAAATAATTTTGCCGTACTGCTTCTAGGGCTTTCTCGTCCGGGAATTGGTATTACATACTTCCCAAACTCGAAAACTCTAAAATCACTACGGCAAAATATGATTTGCCAAACGCCACGCGAGCAAAAAATCCCATAACGCCCGTCCGGCAATATACTATTTCTTGATTTCTATCGTCAAAATATCGTTTTATTGCTCTCCTATTACGGTATTTACTTACTTTAATAATTGTTTATTCCTCAATTTTGGTGGGCGACAAAAAATGTGGGATTTAGAGAGAAGATCGCAAAAGAAGTGGATGAAAAACTATATATAAAAAAAAACCCACAGGAGACCATCAGACGTTGCGATTCAGCTTAATAATCACGTTGGCCGGAAAAACGGAAAGCATAATCCTCAAATCTTCTCCCTCATTCTCTCCTTCTCCACATGTACCTGAGGGAAATGAACGAGGGGATGAGAGGGGGACGTAGTAGGTGGTAGATGGGAGGGTGGCATTTTCTCTCTTGTCTGGACGACGGAGGTGGTGCGATGCCCAGGCCACGAAGGCGAACCCCAGTGAATCAAGGGGCGGAGTGAGGATCCTTTCACGATGTGCACACGCGCGAGGCCCAACTCTCATCCCTCCATATATCCTGCCAGTGTATGAGTCGCTTCACGGTGAAACACTGAGGATTGATATTAGCAGGCACAGGGAATTTTTAACAAGCCACCCCCGTATACGCCATCTCCTACCTTTCTCTATACTTTTTTCATAATAGTCGTTTCGTCCGCGAAAGCGAAGCAGAAAAGTTATGAATCTAATTTTCAAGCGTATTTGTGCGATCCCCCATTCCTCTTATATTCGAGGAGGGAGCTGTTTTTTTTTAGTATCGTTTCTTCTTTTCTATCGCTTGCGTGTCCCCTGCGCACCGTCACTGCCCAATCTCTATCTCTCTGGTCTCCTCTAGTAATAAAGGATGCCACTCTTCGTTAGCACGGGGTTTTTTATTTTTACAGTGAGAAATTTGGTTTCAATTTTATTTCATTGCGAGTTTGGAGGGTTTTATTTTGGAGAAAGTTTCGTGGGATAATTAATTTTTGTTATTATTGGAAATATCCTGGAGTGAATAAGGGGTCAAAGAAGATGAGTTCAATAATGTAGAATGTGAGAGAATTACCTGCTGAAGGATCAATTTTTCATCGAGACACATTATTTTACCGCTGGATAATTAATTAATTCACTGAGATTGGTATTGTTCACTTCCGAGGAATATTTCTAATTTTCCACTGAAAAATCACCATGAGCTTTGATCCTGGATAAAACTAGTTAGCCTTAGAGTAGCGAAATGAGAGAGAATCTGTTTTCAATGTTTTAACTATTTGAACTGATCATGTACTCGTCGATATTCAAGAAGTTTATTTGGTCAGAAAGAATAGCAAGAATTGTCAGAGTGCAAGAAGTAGGGGGGATAGTTGCAAGCAACTACCTACGGACATCCCGGAACCTTTTCCGGAGGAGAGCATACCCGTAATAAAGTCATAAAATGACCCTTCAGTTACTTTCCGAAAGTATTTTCATCGGGGTAAAAGTTTTCGACTTCAAAGGGACAATGGAGGGTTTCGCCGGTGGTTTAAAGTGGGAAAAAAAGGGGAAAAATTTTATATTTATACTTTCGACACGGGTACCACACGTGTTCAGTAATAAATGAAAACTGCGTGTCACCGGTCAGACCCAGATGTTGGGATTTTCTTCAAATGAAACGTAAATAAATATCCCTAAGAAGAGAAAGATAGAATGAAAATTAATTATTTTGAAAAAAATTATTGACAAAACTATCGGGGAAAATTTTCTATTTTCTTCAGTACAAACATTGCATATTCAACTTTTCTCTCTTCAGCCAGACCTCTCTCTTTTCCACCACCATTCCTCCCTCTTGAACTCTAGCCTCGAGAATCCTTTTCGATGAGTCTCAAACCCATAGGTCCTCACGAGCCGCTCCACAAAGTCGAAAAAATTCAGTGTTAAAATCTCCGACAAGCCAAATAAAATGGTTTTCCTCTTTTTTTCCTCATCCAACCTCATAACTCATAAAAAAATCGTTCAAACAATTTCGTAACACTTTTGCAATCTCTTCAATAATCCATCGTCTATCTCTGCGACAATTACATTCATCATTTTTCCTCATTACATGGGGAAGGAATCATTTTCGAATCGATCAATATTGATTTTAGTTAGAAATAATGGTTCGTATTTAATCATTTGCTCGCAAACATCCTTAATAAAATTCAATTTTGTCACATTCTCAAACAACAGTAATGGTGCTTCAATAAAAGACTATAGTTTCAATTTTTGGAGATACTTAAACTACTACTGGCATTCTGTCGATTAGATTATCAAAATTTTTGACTGATTTGGAAATTTTGAGTACTCTGCTGAGAACTATTTCGTCATTGCCCATCAAATTTAATTTTCTTCCGCACACTGTAACATGTCATTATAATGTCATTATAATCATCACCAAGCGTGACCCAGGCATTCAATAGAATGATGAAAAATTCAGTTAAAAATCGAATGGTTTATTGGTGTTATTTTTCCCATGTATGTATCTCAGATAACAAAAAAAATTATCAATTCGGCGTCGTAAGCAGTGTTTGTCGCGGTTTTATTATCGCCCGAGTTGTGCACGTGCCATTGCGCAGTCTCGATTCAGCTCCTTATCGCGTAATCATCAGTAAATCTCCCTATCAAGACAAATATACGGTCTAACACTGTATTTATTATTGACGTTATTATCATCACGGCTGACTATTATTTCACCCATTAATTTATCATTCACATCCAATAATTTAACCCTATGAAAATTAATTGATAAACGAAACCCGATGAACTTTTACTTTATTCTGAATGTATCGAAAATGTTAATTATTAACTCAATCTCGGGCTGTATAAAATAAAACACTAAAAACTGAAAAGTGTATTTCAACTGATGATTGGCGCGGTTCAGTTTATTTCTTCTTCACACCCTGCGGTAGGTGCACCAGGCAAATGTTGTTTTGAAACACTCGGGATTCGTATTTGCCTTGGCACTGGCTAATTCTCTCGTTCTAAGTCTCATATACCTCTGAGTCGGCAATCTTCACGTGCTCTTACTGAAGTCAGTGCAAGGATATGATGGTTAAAATAACATTAGAGTGATATTCTTGATTTAGACACCTCAAACCCCTTAAATTATTGAGAAGTCGTCAAAAGCAGATGGGCATTCAAAAATTTATAAACGGTTTTAAGTGAGAGCTAAATGAGGTGCTAATTATTTCTGAATCAATTTTCAACTGATATTGAACCGACTGAGATCGAAACGTCATCTGCCAGCTAAGTAAAATGCAATTAGAAGTGCGAGCTGGAATAAAACTTTGACGAGTCGTGAACTAAATTTCAGGATCTGTTCCGCTAAAATTGAGAACCGCTCTGATAACTCATCATTGGGTGTACAAATCATTTCAGATCTTTTCAGCGCGAGAATAAGCTTAGCAGTATCTTAAAAATTGTTGAAGATGACAAAGTCTTTGTTACCAGAGATATAATATATCAATAAGTTTTTGTTAGGTTTTCCATGTTCGATAAAAATTATTTGACAATTGCGTACTCCATTCGATGATGAATCTGAGAATTTGCGAAATGTTTGAGATTTGTTCGCTTGCATTTCAATAAAACGGAGGTAAAACGATTGAGATTAATTATTTTCAGTCAATTAACGGGAATTTTCTTTTATAACATTATTATTATTATTCATTTGCGCTATAATTTTTGCCCCTCGTGACGTTGAATAAAAGGTCTTATTGTTTTACATTCATTCCATTGAAATGTATTCTTTTATACATTATTGGGGAAAAGAATTATTGAAATGATTCATTTTAAAATACAAAACAAACATCGACTGATTGTCCCATAAAGAATATTCCTATACTTTGAAATGTAATAACTGGGCGGGAAGGAAGTCGATAATCTTTATCGGCGAAATGTCATCCTGTTCCCTCGATTTCCCGCAACAAATTACAATAATATCAAAGCGACGGAAAAAAATATCCAAAGAGTGGTTGTCGATTGACGATAGCTCAATACAGACATTGTGTCGTACAGGGGAGTGAGGATTCTTATCCTGAGTTGTGAAATGCGGTGGAGGGCGGCGAGGGCGGTTGGCAGCTAAGAGCACATTTTACGGAGAATGCAAAGAGGGATGAGAGAAGCCCAGAAGAGAAAGCCAGGATGAGTGAAGAGGGAGAAAGATTGAGGGGATTGACGATTATCGGTACTTGGAATTACAACGGACCAAAGGCGTTGAGCAAACGATTCCCCATCAAGTGGTTGGGGAGATTCAACTTTTGCGAAACCGTACTAGAGTCAAACTTCCATTCTATTGCCAGTGAGAAGAATACTTATTGAACTTGAAGTGCCATTTTCATCACTTTTTACCACTCTTTAAACATTAAGAATATTTTTCATCCCACTTTATTTCCTCTTACCCAAAGATTTTGCGTTAAACAGAAGCCTAATGGCATTGGATTTTATGGTTGAAAAGTATACCGAGTATATATTTTTTCCGCACAAATTTTTACGATACTACCGGACAAAAGGGCTAATAGACGGTTAAGAGTACATAACGCTATGCCCAAAGACGTTAAAAGTAAACATACGACTGCTCTTATCCCCAGCTACTTATGCTAGGTGGGCACTGCTATATATTCATTTTTTCCCGTCTTTTTACCGCCTAGCCAACGAGCCACAACGAATATAATTCAACTTTATTTAAACACTAAAGCGTTGAATAAAATCAGTTGAATATTGGAAATGGTATTCGAGACTGATAATATCGGTACAAATTAATGCCATTCCATATACTATAACCCGATGCTTAATAGACGTACGATGATTCTCAATGATGTGTAGTATATAAATACACCAGAAATTCCAAGTAATCAACTCGAATCGTTGACAGTAAAATAGCGAGAAAACGAGAACACTCGATTATCAGTGAGTGTGGGTTTCTCAGCTTCTTCATCCAGTTATTTTTTCTTCACAAACTATCCCATCCTCCCAGTGCTTATTTCACTTATTTCCTTTTCATTCTCATCATACCGTTTACGATTGGTATCCATGTATTGAGAGTTTATTTTGAGCATGGCACAACGTTGTGGCAAATGGTCTCACATTCACTTGCCCACATTGAATATGTCTTTGATTTTATTTACCCTACAAACATAAACGCGACTGATGTCATTACCGTTTGAAAATTACTCACAACTTTACTCGCCACAGTTTATAGGTATACGTGTTTTTTTAAAGATGCCCATCGTCCACTTATAGCATTGCCAATTGCCGTTAAACGATATTAGGATTTATATTGAAATGACACTTTCCATTGCTTATTTAATACTCGTGCTGTGTCCCGCGGTTGTTTCACTCGTCGTCGCGAGTTCGTTGGTGTCGCATTCTGTGGAATTAAGGCACGTCCAAAATGTCGCCATCCAAAAATACACAAGCGTGACTATTGAACTTTCATATGCAGACCATCGAGTGCAAGTCAACTGGATCTTCAATCTGTTTATCTCATTTACCCGCACCTGAATTGACACATTTTTTTCTGGCAGATAGTAAATCGAATATGGCGAATTTATCATTCCGACGATGAATGAGAGGGTGAAGAGCGACCATCTAATGTGATGGTAATTACTATGGTAATGCAAAATCAGTGAGTATAGCTTAAGTGGAAAATGAGGGTATTGTACGAGTGAATCAGGGCGATAGGTTAAAAAGTGAATACCATCTGGTAATACGTCGATAGGTGTTCAACATCCATTGTTGTATTGCCACGGTAGTCGTTTTCAGTCTATAGGTGTTTGTTGATTTAGAGAAGGGGCGAATGTGCGAAGTGAATGGGAGAGATTTTGCCCCTCTTGCAATACCACACGTCGATGTACATGCTCAATCTGTTGTGCCTATTCCATTCATGGAGCTACTTGAATTTTGCATCATCTCGACTAATGAAGGCGTTGGGGTGATGCGATTCTTAAGAATTATTTGGCGAACTTACCTCTTTATCTTTGGCCTGAAGCTCGTGCTCCATGTTACTGTTAGGTGTTCTTCTTGGATTACTTTGATCATGACTTGTATCTGTGCTCTGTGCATTTTGGGACGTCTGTTGTTGTCCCTCAGTCTTAGAATTACCATCAGTCAGCGCAGAAAGCTGCTCCTTCAGCGTGGTTACCTCTTTTTCAGCTAGTGTTGCCCTCTGCAATCAAATAAGGAAAAACAATTTTCGTCAGTGAAATTCTTTTCAGATTAATTCAGATGATCAATGAGACATTGAAGATTTTCATTTATTCCAAGGGAAATAAAGGTTACAACATTGAGGGTTTATGTCCCTTCCAAGCAAATTTACGATTAATGTGGCGCCAATATGGTCTACGAGTCTCAATGAGACTTTAAAATAGCCACTGGTCTTTCGCCACCGTCTTAGAAACGACATTTCCTCGCTAGTCTATGATCACTTCCATCAACAATTCCATCGTGAATTCCACAAGTGAAAATTTGCGGCAAATTATATTTACAGCGAATAGTCACAAAACGTGAAATCAATCATAATGTTGAAGAGAGAAATGAGATGAGATTTTCAACGAAAATAGAATTAGGGAGAGGCGTATGAGATTGAAGTAGGGTTTCGCGGGGCTATAACTTCAAACGCTCAGTTAATTAATTCATATGAAATTCGAATATTTTTAGGAACACCGGAATATCAAAGATAGAAAGAGTCATAGAATAAAACAAGCGTAAAAATATTCAATGGGTGCATTCACCCGTTTGAAAATTATAAATGTTTTCACATTTTCATCGATCATTATCAGAGGAGGTCAAACGAATATAGAGCTCATGGGGCAGACGAATGAAAAATGGGAATTACTCATCAGTTTTGAAATGTCAATTTCATGTCAAAATCACCACTTATAGTTCATTTTTGTCGTCTTATTTCAAGAACCCCTTTGGAATTATTTAATTGATCAAAAGTGGCATTTAATGGGAAGTATTGGGAAATTCGTCACCAGTTGGCATGGAGAAATGAATCAACTGAATATTCACGTGATTCACCACTGTCCATACCTACAAGTCCGACTGTTCGAACCGTTCAATATGATTGAAGTTAATGGCGGTAACCTGCACACGTGCCAAAAGTTTGCCCATAAATTTCATAAATCATATATTGAAAGAGAAGCAACCATCTCTGAAATGGAAATAAATTATGCTTATACCGCGCATTAATATCTCAAACATATTCAAGATATCAGAGCAATTGTGTTTGAAAAAAAAAGAAAAAAAATAAGAGAAGTGACGCTGTAGTGCCACGTATAGGTTTGAACTATAGACTATAAGTAATGTAATGACCCATTGTTTTCCGGCAAAAAGCCTTGACGATGTTATCGATAATTACGGAATAATACGGGGAGCGTAAATAGGTATTTGAGACCTGTAATACGCAGCAATTCCAATTGCGCGGGGGGAAACGGATGTGTATCAATAGTGACAGGCTAACATCCTGCACGAGAGTGAATGGAGACCATCAATGAGACTAAAAATGAATGAAATATTCGTTGAAAATGATCAAATACAATGTCAGGGAAAAGCAAATCCTTCTATTCCTTAAAAAATATGTTGAAATCAATGGATGAGCCTCCATGTTTGACTGTCAAATAACCAAACTAATAATTAACGATAATTTTAATTGACTCCAGATGCTAATTAATGAGTCTAACATATGTAGAACGCATATACAGATATAGATCTTGTGGGCCGATTGGAATAATGCTGACTGGAGGGTTTGAGAAGCGCATGTGTTCGTCATTACCAGTTGGACGATGCTAACGTCTATCGTCACTGCCACGTGGTGCATCTATGTACCCCGTGATGTGCATCGAAATTATAATATGATTTTCCCATTCCACTTTCTTTATACAACTCTGATGAAATTAATCATTTTCTCATTAATCTTCTAATCAGAATCTAAGAAATACATCAAATTACACAAGTTTCTCGTTATAACAATGGAAAAATGAGGAAGTTGAAAAAAAAAAAAATTGAGAACGATAGAGTTTCGTGACGCTAGACATTAGCCTCCTTATGCAGGGGTCGAGTCGATCATTACTCGGTGCTGGGCTTTTGGTGCAACTGCAGCTGTGATTTTGATGATCGGCACCAAAAGTTCAAACTTTTCGACAAATTGCTCTGTTCATTTCGCCTATAGTGCTAAAAAACAAGGATCAATTTATGGTATATCAAAGTATAAATATGTGCTTCTATCAAGCTGAGGAAAACGAAACGAATGATTCTTCCGGGTACTATATGACGAAGGTTTGGCGTCGCAAAGGAGGGAAGAAGGCAGTGAAAGGAGACGGTGGATCAGTCGGATATGACTACGACAGTGTTATTTTTTTTCGTTATACATTGAAGGGATGGTGGGTGCGATATTTCAAATTTTCTCATTACACCACCGAGGTGCGA
The DNA here is from genome assembly GCA_030522865.1 of Psyttalia lounsburyi. NCBI lineage: Eukaryota > Metazoa > Arthropoda > Insecta > Hymenoptera > Braconidae > Psyttalia > Psyttalia lounsburyi. The sequence continues at coordinate 35,611 of JAPYZN010000815.1, forward strand.
ATGATCTTCCACCCCCCCCTCCTCCTCCTTTTTCGTCTCCTCGTTTTCTCCATGGCCATCCCTCTTTTTTCCCGTTGTATATAGGCATTATACATGTATATAGACATCTATATCGTAACGCGCACCATTCCCCCGTCCCTGTTAGTACCCCTCAATCATTTCCCTCCTTCCCTCCCCCCTCCCCCTGGACACCCCTTCTTCAATCTCCCCGCAACAGCCAACAAGAGTGAAACCCCCCCTTTGTATTCATTATTAAGATATCGACCGACTGGAGATCTAAAACCACATAAGTGTGAATACCAGAATAATTCGAAATGGTGAGGTGAATAAAGAACAAGGCGGAAGAAAACAAACATATCAGTGGTTAGGTTTACTCGTTAGAATCAGTCTGGTAATAATTGATCATGGTGGGGTGGCGGTACAGATGGCTCTTTGAGGTTATACATTTTTCAGGGTTTTTTAACGGCAAGTTTCATAATGGAAGGCGAAGGGGTTGGAACGCATCACTGCTGATATTTAGAGAATGTCAATAGACCGAGGGAGAGAAAGGGTTTTTTTTTGTGGAGACAAGTCAGTGAACGACAATGCCGCGGGCAATTCACTCTCGATTCCTGGGACGATGGCATTGGATAAAAAAATGAAGACGTTCTTTGATGTTCTACTCTGTCTTAATGAAAAATTAAAGCCCCTCCTTAAACATGATTAGACACAAGCACCTCTTTCAAGTATTCTCTTTACTCTTTTATTTTTTTTCCCCAGTTTTTTTGTCCCTCGTGCAAATTTTTTATTGATTACTTTTTTTTCAATTGTCGGTGGAATTTGAGGAAATAATTTGAAGGATGAGCCTTCATTAATTTTTTTTTTCCAGAAAAATCTGATCACTGACAGATAGATGACATGACGGTGATTCAGATGAGTTTCATCGAGAGGGTACAATGGAGTTGGTAAAATATTAAAATTGATAATACGACTCATCCCCAAATGAACAATGGAAAGATTCGATGTATGCCACACGGTCGGCTGGAGTGCCCGAGGTGGTGGGAAAGTTTTGGTTGGATGCATATATTCCTATAAAAAAAAAGTTTGAGTGAAGTGTATTGTCACAATTTACATGAATCGACGATTCTATTAGGACTGATGCTGTATCATCCATTTCAATTCAAACCCATGGTCAAACTGACATTCAATCAAATTACTGTTTTGTCATTTCAATTTTACACGGTCGAATAAATGACAATGCTCCTCAATTCCAGGAGTCAATCACCTTTGTAATCCTTCTGTAGTGAAAGCCAATTGACTCGTGATATTGCAATCAGTATTCAATCGGAATTAATCATCATTGTTCTAAATACACTGAAATGAACAATAAAGTAGAAACCCATTGGTGTGCATAAAGTCCTAATAGTAGAATCGAAAAATCAAGAACAATAAATTTTAATAGAAAATGTTTTTCGTTAAACCTGAAGTGGAAAATTCATACAAGAAAATGTAAATGATGAATGTTCATTGGGAAAATTGAGAGAGAAGGGAGGGGATGAGTTTCCGTATTGGAATATCTGTACCTTCGGCTTCGTACTCTCTGCACAATGCGAGGGTTATATTTTTATGGGTACGCCGCAGGGTTCTAATGGCACCCCGTGGCACAAAAAAAACGAATAGAAAGCAGGGATTTGGGTACAGGCGTCATTGTTTCCGTATACGCGTACCCCACCCACGGCGTTCGCACGGTACTTCATCTCGCGAATCGCCCAGGAAGAGAGAAAAAGGCAAAGAACATCTCCAACCCTCGGGTGACCACAGAATTCAAACATGGGCGCATCGACGCCGAAAACTACCCCCTTACAACTCTAGGTCTGGTGCCACTGGAGTGCGCCAATTTTTCATTCCTCGCGCTTTTTTCACACCGCATTCTTTCACACATAGATTACAATATTATCTCCCTCCTCGAGAGTGTGAGTATCGCGTCATGACTCTAACCCACGTAAATCTGAGAATACACATCCCCTGTATTTTCGCACCCCTCTGAGTGCAGGAGTTTTTCGTACATACCTATAAGCGTGTACGATGGCAGCTAAACTGATGTATGTATGGGTATGCGGTACTTCTCCGATCGTAACATAAATTTTAATGACTAGTTTGATGAAAATATAAGAATATTAGGATATTTACGATCTCGAGTTATGCTAAACGTTGATCTTTCATTTGTATAAAGTTGTAGTAGCAGAAAATTTTAAAGCAAAAATTATTCTGCAGCAATCAATGCACTGATAGAAATAATTGCATTTAATTAATCTTAAGAACTACATTAATTGCCAATAATCGTGTTCATTCAGAACTGTCACTAGCTGCAGTAATTGCTCATCAAAAACTCAAGAAAAAAAAATCAAACCATAATGAATGAAAAAAAAAGTCCCTATATGTCTACACTTCTCTCCCCACTCTTGTCCTCACCATTGGTTCCTCTTCTTATTACTCTCCCCCAAATGAAATCGAAAAAGGGTTGGCAAAAGCGACTAAGGGTGTGGAGAAAAAGGGGTCGCCTACCCAATTTTGAAATATCCTCCTGCACTTTTGATGCTTCACACTGAAAATCCTTTGATTCCCATCTTTTGGGTATGGAAGGTACAGAGGATTCGATATAGCCCTCCTAAAATGGGGCTCACCCCCTCGCCTCCTATTTGGCTCTCGTCTGCCCTTCCTCTGCCGCTGTTTTCTGACCCTTTTCTCCCGAGGTGGGGCGGGGGTGGCGGTAGCGAAAGACACACCGCTGATTGGTACGATAAAAGAGAGAGTAGCTGAGGCGAGAGAGAAAGAGAGAGAGAGAGAGAGGGGGGGGGGAGAAAGAGCGCAGGATAGGGGAGAGAAGGGGTATACACTAATTAGTTATCAAAGGGCCGAAGAAGGGTTTGGTGTCAAAATAGTAGGAGTCCCTTCAAACTATACCACCTCAAGACCTCCCTCTCTATTCCACTTCTACATTCGCACTCGCTTCATCTCTATCTAACCGTTACAATCCAGTGTTTCAGTGGCATCTCTACACCCTTTTCCCCCTCCCCCGCCAATTCTCTGAACGACTGAACGGTGTCTTAATACTCTTGGGAGTGGCACTGTATTGATTTTCGAATCATTAATTCTCCGTCTAATCAGCAAGCCGCGTGATATTCGGCTCGTGGATGGTGGTGTGGATGAATGTATTAAGGGAGATTGAGAGTTGCTTTTGAATAGTATGAAGAGGGAGAGAAAACCACGTGTCGTAGAGTATAACGTCAGTGAGTGTTAGACAATGTCATACGTCACAGTTACCTACTGAGAATATGTGCAGGCAGCCGAGACTATGGAGGACATCAATTCAACATTTGACTCATGTAATTTCGATGCCATATCAATAAATCCCAAATCATAATCCTCGCTTCAGTACATTATTATTATTATTATTATTATTATCTGGAAAGGGGTTTGAGGTTATTTGCATAGAGCAGACGTCATATTCAGGAGAGATTAAATTACAGGTTGAATTTTAGATCCTGATTAAAAAATTTCCACTGTTTGTCGACTAATCAGACAGTATATCTCGGGGATAAATTTTTGGGTAAATGATTTATTGCATATTTGTGGCTGAAAAATCATTGTCGATGTTCTTTTTTACGTGAAAATATTCCACTTACCGATCAAACATGACGAAGAATATTTATCTGGATGAATATATCGAGTAATAATTTCTTGAAACCAGATGACCGTCATAGAAAATAGAGTGATAGTTACGAGGATGAGTAAGAAACCGATATCACTGAATGATAATTCATCCTCATTAATTATAATCCCAGTGTGTCGCAATTAATTGAGTAAATTCTACTGGGGCTGATGATAATGAAGAAAAAGAGGTTGATTTATTAATCACGAGATTATGAATAATTAACTGATCCTTACGAATTTCCAAACGCAAATGATTCAACGGTTCTTCGATGTACATTATACATTAACATTACAATTATCGTAAATAAAATTGCCCATTATCTACATCCAATATTCATCTGTGTGCGTGAGGCTTCCGGTGATTGCCACGCGTCCACGATTTCTGCTGATTTGGAAAAGCACGCGCTGCGGCAGTTAAGGATATGCGCTGAACACCGGAGCTCGAGTTTAATAGTGGAAAATTGAAAATTTTCTCAATAATGAAAACTCCCACCGTGGTTAATTCAATTCCCTTAATATTCCTGACCCCCCTGTATGAATACAGTATCGAGGATTTCGAATATGCAAATTTAAAGCAATGAACAGAATTGAGGATTATACAAACGCTATCTGTGCAAAATATTCAATGTATTTTTTCCAAGTTTTGCTTCTCTATGGAATGATAAAGATAATGAGAATATCTGATGAGCACGTTTATAAATTACAACATATGTATAACGAAATAACTGATGAGCTACCTTAAACCTACTCTGCAGCTGAATGATTTACGATATTCTCGATAACGATCAACACTGGCGAGCACTGAGAAGGGTGAATTTGTTTCATTTCACGAAAGTGAAAAAATTCATATCGCAAATATTGATCATTTCACTCGTAAATAACAAATTCAAATTTCTAAAGTTTTCTCTCCAAATACAAAATGACACGCTTGACTCATTGAAGAATCTGGCTATTGTCTCAAATTGATCACCATTTTGTATTATCAAATGACCCAATTGATTGCTTCATCGTCAAATATACTTCCACAATTCGCTAACAGAGTCAACATCGCAAAACAAAGAAATATCAATTTCTCCAAAGTCTAGATGCCAGTGTATATATAGTTTATCTGCTAACCAAATCAATGAGTCAGCGGCGCTGATTTTATTACCCATGGAAGTTGGGTATCTAAAAGAAGTAGTGGGGGGATTAGAGACACGCGGACGTGGCCTGATCAGAATGAGATCAAAAATGGTTGGCTCGATACAAACACATCGTTGATACTAACACACACCACAAAACCATACAAATTTGTAATTACGTGTGAGTGTAAAATGGAGACGAAAAAAAATGTATACAGATAAGGGAGACACCGCAAGCGTCCGAACGCAGTGTTTGAAATCGTTTGCGGCGAAATCACCCCGCGTGACACAAAATCCAAAGTGGTGGGAGTGGGGTGGGTTCGAGGGGTGTATTAAAAGCGAAGAAGAAAAAAAAATCTACAGCCATAAACGAAGGGGTAGGCACTATATCGATTTTATCCGTGTTTTAAATTATTACCCGCTCATTGTGCCTCGGCATTCACGACGTGTATAACGCTGTACTGCGGGAGGGGTTCAGCCTTTTTGCATATATCGGTCTTCTCTTTGGCTCGGAAGGGTTGCTTCTGCAGAGGAAGGAGAGAGGGGGTTGGGTCAACGGGGGGTTACATTAGAGGGTTGGGGGCTGAATCCGGAGTTTTTGTTTCAAACGTCCGGAGAAAGAGGAATAAAGAATGGCAAAAAAGGAGGTAGACGCAATTGTTTCCTCTCGATTTTTTGCTTTTCGACGATTTAGGTTACGTTCTGACGTTTCACATTATCGACTGACTAATTCAAAAGTTCATTTTGAATCGAACTCATTAATTTTCATTATTTTATTTGACTGTCAATCAAATTATTATCATTTTTATTCTACTCTCTGAAAGCCATCCACAATAATACGAGTTAGACGTTGAGAGAAGTGAAAATCGTTTCCGTCGAGATTTCAAAAGTTTCTCTCTTCCTCACTCTCTCGAGGTAAAGTAGGCGTTATGGGGACATTGGTGGCATCAGTCTCCCCTTTCTGGGGGTGCTGGATTTACTTGAATCAAAGGGTTGGCGCGTCAGCTCCAGTGAGGGAAGGGATTGTGGGGGAGGGGCCAGGGAGAAAGAGGGTGTACAAGAGAGAAGACTGGCCTGACTCGCTTAATTATCTTTATCAATCATTAGAAATCCATCCGCTAAAGCTCCCACGATTTTATCGCTTTCACAGTATCTCCGAAACTTACGCTACATATTCATATCCACATTTGAGAGAGATGATTGTAAACTCACTGGAAAATCTAAAAGTGTGTAGATGCAATGTGTACGATCAATCAGTTCAATCCCGACGAATTCGTTTGAATACGGATATTAATGAATGCATCCGATGTTATCAAAACGTTTTTTTTTTTCCGACACATGATCGTTTGATCTTTCCCATGGGCTAATTAAAAAGCAGTTTGCATGAAAAAATTGAAATAAAAAAAAGTAATATTGAATGGGTGTGAAGAGGCGGGAAAAAATGTGTGAGTAGGAATGCAGGAAATGGAGTATCAACAAAGTTGAAAATTAACTTGGGTGATATTTCATTTGGAAACATGAAGAAGACGCTGAATGATGGCAGAGTGGAGAAGTATAAGTGATATAATGTGCCCCCTCTCCCCCCGTCACTCCTTTACTTAGCTAATTAAGGTTCTCTGCCGTACCAACTGAGTTTTAACTCTTTGGACCATCACCGCATCAGTTCATCAAACCGTTCACATCCAAAACCATAGACGTGGCCATCCCTTCATTCCTCTCAACAGTTAATATGAGAGAAATTCTGTCGTTCTCTGCACAAGTTCGAATATCATTTTACAAGTGTATTAATACACCATACCGGGTATATTTATCAATGGGATTAATTTGTGTAATAGGTACTCTGGATATTTCGAAATGCTTCATATGTGAATTTTCAAAGAGCCATATTTTGGGGTTGAGCAGATGGAGAATTGAAAAGTCGAGGAATGCGCGCGCGTCCAGCAGCTCTCTCGAGACGAATCGGCGCAAACCCGTAGGAGTGGTGGAAATTCTCCAGGATAAAGGAAGGAGGGAAAAAAGAGGTATCAGAGAGGCAAGCCAAAGAGGGTAGAGGGGCTTGAGGGGGTGGGAGGCTGTGGGAGGTTTGAGGGAAAAGGGGTTAGCGCAAAGGTCCAGGATAATTACCCACATGGCCTGGCAATACGTATTTCACTTTGATCAAGTCTGTGTTTTTCTTCGTTCGCTTATCAAACCCGGCTAACTCTTCCTCCTGTCTCCCGGCGTTTTTTCCACTTTTTTGACTCATCTCTCCTCCAGTTTTCCGCTGTCTCACGTTCCTTTTTCCAACCCCTTACATCACCCAGCATACATAGAGGATGGGTCTTTTGCCTCTTCCACTCTGGGACGTTTTAATTATTTTAATCCAAACCCCCGAGCGTCTAATTTTCAGTCTTGTCCTTACTCTAATGTCTGCATCAGTCTATAGACATTTGAGATCAAGAGGGATAGAGGGAATATTTTCATTTGTTTCATCAATTTTAATTAATTTGAATGCTCAAGGATTTCTTATGTCAGTGAATTTTATTTTCTGTGGAAAAATCAAAGAATCGTTTCACTTCATAATTCTCTGATTTCCATTATCATTCATTGGTGGGATTTGAATGTATATTGAGTATGATACTTTGCTACTGAATTGAGTATGTATCGTCAGTCGACACTAGTAGGAAGGGGGCGAGTTGGTACCACTCAATACCGATATCCGACATAAACCTCCTCGACTTTAGTATTCCAACTCTTCTGTCCTCTCCCTCTTTCGTCCTCTTCAATCCATGTCTGCATGTTACCACCTATCTACAAACCATACGATGTTAGTGAGTGAAAGCAGGTGCATTCGAGCTCTTCTCCAAGAGGTGAAAGAAAATTCGTTAACGACCCGATCTCCAATACCTCTTCCCCCTCCTTCCTCCTCTCTTCTTCCACAGCCTCTTCCTCCTCTTCTTTCATCCAATGACTATCCAACCACCTTTTATATCCCCTATCGATTATTCAACGAGCGCATGGGATGTAATTTAATCAGAGGCTCGATACTCTCTCTTTCGCGACTCGAGGCTCGTTACCCCTTCAGTGTATGCATGAGAATGGGGAGGGAGAGGGTGAGAGAAAGGAGTTGGGAAAAAAAATTGACGACATTCGACGACCACCAGAAGTGTTGTAAAAAGAAGAAGGAGAAGAAGAAGTGAAGGTAAAGGAAGCAGATACTTCGAGTATGCAATATTTGTTATTTCTCTATCTTTATATACACGTGATGAATGTATATAAAAATTTTATCGACATTAATGCCAAAGGGCTTCGACCAAAGAGAGTGAGAGTGGGAGGAGTGGAGACGGAGGGCACAAACGCGTTTGAAGGATGTCGAGAGTAGCGGTTGTGGTTATATTATTGTTACCTCAAACTTTTGTACCACTCCTCTTTCTATTAATTATCGAGGATCCAATTTAATGAAGAGCACCAATAATTCTCGGGGCTTTTCTCTTCATTCTGGCCAGCGAACGAAGGACAAAGGGGAGACAAAAAAGGAACGAAAAAAAAGAGAAAAGTAAAACATTGGAAATAGAAAAAAAAAGAGCTTTGGAACTCTGCGGCGTAAGTTCTTTCACAAGTGTGGGAATTATTTCTAAACGAGCCTAAATACCTTCGTCACCTTTTTTTTTTCTCTAATTCGCAATGGACGAAACAGCGAAGCAGAGCTATTAAGGACCAGCTACTTATACCTCATCATTTTTATTCGATTTTGTGTATTCATTTGGGCGAGTAAGAGAGGCAGACCTCACACAAAATTCATTAACAATGGGAGTTTTAGTTTCTGCGTGAACAGACGAACCAAGGGAGGACCCGATCGCGTAAGACCCCCATAGAAGTGTCATTCAAGCCGGTTGGCATGTACCCACTGCGAGAGGGAGGGGTGGGCACACGAATAATGCTATTCAAACTCATTGTTCTAATTTGTGCATACGATTAACACCGTGCCATCCGGTCTTGCTTACTCTTTCTCTCTTTCACTTATTGATGCCGACGCTGCCCCCCCCCCCCCATCGCCCCCCCATTTCAAAACAGGATAGACAGGTAATGTAGGTCCATGGGGTCTATGACGTATTTAAATATATAGAACTATGGAGAAACTTGACAATCGCCATTGGGTGTCTCGCGTTATACACACCACCCGCCAACTCCTACACGAAATAGAGGAGGATAGGAGGCAGAGGAGGGGTGACCCGTTGGCTGGCACAAAGCGTGTCAATCTGGATACAAAGAGCGCCATCTGACGCTCAATTAACGAGTTAATGTGGTACCGTTGATAATTAAACAAATACGTTGCGGGGCTTTTTTTTTTCTAGAAGGGGTTGCTTTGGATTTCATCAGGTCAGATCAGATGGATTCTGGTCGATGATCGATGGGGAGGGCATTAATGGACGGTTGAGTTTGTATTTTTTTTTGTCACTATATGAGAAACGCTCGAACTCGCATGATTTATCTGGTGGAGTTTTTTTTAGTTGACGGCTGGGACAATACTCTATCATTTTTGAATAAAGCAACGAGGAGCTGGGAAAGGGGGGCAAAACTGACCGCGTTCAGTTGCCAATAATTTGAAAATTGAAGGTCAATGTTTCTAGATATTCTGCTTATTTTAAAGCGATTTTGGCAAAGTGAACAATGAAATGTGATTCGTAAAAATCGCATCATTTCATCTGGAGAAGTTAACGATTAATCACGGTCCGTCTTACCCCCCTCTCCAGTACTGATTTAATTCGTGGGTATTCAATAATTCAAATGAAGATCCTGTAGCAATACATTATTTCGGAATATTTGGCATCGAATTGTTTAAAATAGTTAATCAGCGATGAGTGTAGATATTTTAGTAACTTTATACAAGTATCAATCACTGTCGCTCTTGAACATTTTTGAATTGTTCATGATTGTAGGTTATCCACAATTGAGGACATTCAAGTTTTGTACAATAATAAGCCGAAGTAATTGAAATTTTTTAGTGTTATTGGACCTGATTCTGAATATTCGTAGAATTCCGAAATCTTTTTTCGTAGACATTGCATTTGGCAAATATTTCTTTTCACTCCCCCTCCCTCGCGCCTCCTTTCTGTCTTCACTCGTGGTATTTGCCCTCATTGTGTTACGATTCCACAGATATTATTCGTCAAAGCGGAAACGGATGCGTGAAACAAATATGCACACGCCCCGGGGTTAATGAGTGAAATAGCTAAAGCGTGGATATTTAAGAGGACGTATTTTTCGCTGATTCTCCTTTCATCAACTCAAGTTCCAATCTCCATTCTTATTTCATTCATAAAACAATTTGAATTTTTTTGCATCCAATTCCGCTCATTCCTAAGACTGCACAGTGTGAAGACAAAAAACGAGAGAAGCGAGGGAAGGGGTTGATTCGTCATCTCAAAACGAATATGATTGTTTTATCGATTTTTTACATGTAATACCAAGATTATTGTTTAGTGGAATGGAACGACAAGTCAGACTGACAGGAGGGGATAATTATATTATGCGGACAGTGACACGGCATGTGCCTATTCATCACTCTGGGGTTTTTATATACCCACAGCCATGGTAGTTAGATATTGTGTGAATATCATTCCGAAAGGAATTTGAAAATTTTGAAATTCGAGACAAAATCCCCCGACCCTATTGTTTTTAATTCATTATTCCATTGTATTTGTTTTCTCATAGTCTTTTTTGAAAAATGGTGGGCTTTTTTTCCATTAGTTTTGACTCTTTGAAATTCCTTTTCTTTCCCATGACAAATCAGTGATTGATATGCCCAATGTGAATGTAATTGCGTCCATCAATCAATTAGAAATGTTATTCTTTGGGTTAAGAGATTTTTTTCGGGGTAGGTTCTGTTATGAAATTATGGTAAGGATTTAGTTGAGTATTATTTTAAATCTCTCATTATGGCGGAAGAAGACTGGAATAGTTGAATTGAAGGGAAGGCGACGAGAAGTGATAATGTAGCATGAAACTCTCATTAAGATATTTATGGCACGGTCTGCGGTAAGAAGGTAAAAGAATGGAGAGAATCTATTCTTTTGCAGAAAACCTATCGGCGAATAAAAAAATTATGAGGTTTAAATTTAATACTCTCAATTTATCTTGAAAACGTGGGAATTTAAAATATTTTATAATTTTGATCGGCCTTTCGAAATATCATTTTGGCTTCTGATGAAAACTTCTCCTGAGTAAAAAATTTAAGCAATTTTCTACGTTTTATTTTTTCCTGAGTTGCCAGAAAAGCATATGTTATAATTTTCTTTCTTTTTATAAAAAAAAAAAGGTTTCTTTGACCATTTGAGGTTGTGTATTGCAAATTTTGAAGAAATTAGAAACTGTACTCGAAAAAGTCATTAAATTCTTGACTTTTTTATGACCGCTTCTGAGTACAGCGCGAATAGAGTGAAACTCCACCAAAACTTGCAAATTCTACTGCACTAAATATTTTCACATGGCAATCCTGTACCTGAAGAATTTATTTCCTTTTGCCACTTAATAATAAATGATTCCTTTGCAGACATGGATATACATGGCCGTATGTAAAATTTTCGTGAGCTAAAGAAGCACTTGATATTTCGTTCTGAAATCATCCTCTTTCAAGATTGCAGCGTAAAAGGTGTTGGCAACATCGCAATTAATTACTCAAATCAAATGTATTGGTTTCGAATGTCAAATAAAACAATTTGCATGAATCATCACGTCACGTACGCCTTGTGATAAGAGCCTAAAGGGAAATGTAGTAGGCAATATCACATGTCACAAAACTCCATTGTTTTGACTTGTATTCTGGACCATAAGCAGTAATATCGCATAGCCACAAATTATGAGAACGCTTCGATACCCTCTATCGAATCAATGAATACAACAAACAAATTTTAGTTTCGAATTTCGTCCACTAGTCTTTTGGGATTCCCTTGGATCAGCAGCACCGGATGCCACATATCTATCTAAAATATAAGTCCTACCGCCTACAGACATTCGACTGCATCTCATTCAAACGTTCCTGTTATTTCCTCGTTTCTCTATAACTATCTTTTACACTGATTGTTCCACTCAAATTATCACATTCTTCGTAATCAATAGGTCGCCGCGTCCCTTCTTCCGGTTACCAATGTTCTTTATCTCTTGTCGATACGATGAATTCCATTGTGTATCGCAACCGAAAAATTCATAACAAGATGAGTGGTGGTTTAGTAATTCAATAACAAAAAAACATTGATTTAACGGTTGTTGTAGAGGGATTGAACAAGGCATTGAGTGGCTGTGGGTGGTAGAGCCATCAGATGAGTCAAACGGAAGTGAATCAAATGATCATACCAATTGATCATTTGATATTATCAAATTTTTTCAAGTCCTCATCCGTTTATGTAACGTCTCTAATCATTTTTTTTCCCCTCAAGAAATCTTACTCATGATCAAAATGTTTTCAATGTACCTCAGATAATGAAAAGTAGGTTTACAACGTATCGTTAAAATTTATGATCAGATGAACGTAACACCTAATACTGTGGCTATTATTGTCGAGTTATTACACATAATCATCGAAAAATACACAAAAAATGAATAACTCTGGATTTGTCGAACGTTTATTTCAGGAAGTGTTGAATTCAAATAGCGAATCTCATGTGTCAGATGCAGACTAATTGTTAGCACCACACGTGATTTCCCTTTCACCTATAGCCTATCAACTGCCGTCAGTTGGCTCAGTGTGAAAATTGAATAGGGGCAAGTAAAAAAGCAATTGACAACCAATTATAAAATTGCAATTCACCATAAAGGTGATTTAGCACACAACAATAGAACAGTTGAATTATTTTTAGTGAAACACGAATGCCTGAATAGATGTAGTTGACGCGATCAATCATACCAATATAGAAAACCCATCGAAACAGAGAAAAAAAAACGAAAGCGTTGAAAGTGTGTTTGAAAAGGGGACTGTTTAATTTTAACTCTGAAATCTACTGAACGAGTTGTTTGAGAGAAGTTGTTGGATTCGTGCAATGTTCGATGAATACCAGACAACCGGGAGAGATTGGGTCCTCATTCTGGGTCCCACAGACGTTTCAACGTAGAGAGCGAGATGGAATAACCATGGGTAGACATCTGTTTGACATCCCTGTTTGTCAAGGCGTGACTCGGCACTTGCGTTATAAAACATTATCTCAATTTTGTTCCTTTTCCTTTTTCCACGCTAGGCTCACGAGAATGGGAGGGGAGGGTTTTTTTTTTAAACTGCAGTTAAACGATCTGGTGAAAAGTCCTACAATCGTTGTATGATCGATCTATGAACTCCCGAGTTCATAGGAAACCAATTACCCGTGTAATTCGAAGACAATTGAAACACTAGAAGTGAAGTAACTATTCGTAAGAATAAAAGAGGGTGTTGCAGATGTCGAAAGAGATGTATCATCATTCTCGATCGAGAGGTCTGAAGTCTCTTGAACCGGAAACTCAATGCACTTGAGTATTTGCAAGGAAAAAAAAACGGAAGTCATTGAAGAGTTATAAAAAAATCCGACAAAAAAATGACGCAAAGTCAGGCGAAACATCTGTTCCATCAGAACTTTTTCTCAGTTTTATTGATGTTCAATCTTTTCAAAACATCGGAATAATTACCCTTCTTTCTTGGAGATTTTGAAGATTAAGAAAATGCCTTCACACATGGCTCCAACTCTTGAGAAAACATCAGCCACTCGTATCTGGCACTCCAAGATTGAATCCCCATATTCCCTTTTTTTCTTCTCCTCCTCCCCCCCCTGACGTCGAAAAATCCACACCAGAGTGAAAGACAAACCAATAAAAAGAACTCGAATATACGAAGCGACATGCTGCAGCTGAGACGTATCGGTTGCACGTGGCATCTTCGAACCACAGTCGCCGTTTCGATCGTTCGTCTAAACCATTTCCTTTTTCACCCTCTCTACCCCTACGCCGTCATTTATATTGGCCTGCATTACTCGTGACGGTTTTCTTATATTTTTCTTTAATTCTTCTTCTCT
>JAPYZN010000816.1:0-23668 GCA_030522865.1 Psyttalia lounsburyi
AAATATTAATGATTTTGCCATTATTAGGAGGATTACGAAGATGATATATTTGAGAATAATTATATTCCGAGGATTTGTGTATACATTTTCGAAATGAGAGCTTTTTTTTAGCATTTTCCATCAAAACACTTTTTGTGGTCTTGGGAAAAATTTTAAAAACGGAGGGATCCAGGCGACCCATTGCTCATATCCTGATGTTATGATTATGCCTGCTTATATTACGAGAATCACAAGGGGAAAATGATCTTTTTTTTTCGTGAAATGAAAGGGATCGCAGGATTACTCGTACATCTTGAAAATTGAAAAAAAAAATGTTTTTTAAAATTTTCCATGCTAAAGAAGGGTTGATATTTTATTTTGTGAAATTTGGATACTAATTGTGGAGGAAAGTCTTGGGAAAAAGAATCCACTGGGAATTGTGGAGGAAAGTCTTGGGAAAAAGAATCCACTGGGGACAAAAAGCACCTTGTGGGGCGTGAGGTTTGCAAGTCGTCATATGGGCACCAGAGAGGGAGAAAAGCCCTGGCGACGTTGCCTGAGAAATTTTCAAAGCAAATGACTAACACTGCGTTGAAGGTCTCCTCTGGGCAGTGGAGATCTTTAGTTTGGTTAGTAATATAGCACATCTACTTTTCGGCCGAGCATTACCTTAAAATCTAATTTTGAGTTTTGACTTGATCGATTATACCTTCATCACCTTTTCTTTTGAATTAAATATTATATTGCTTCGACAACTATTCAGTGGAGTTGGTATTTATCAAGCTAAAAACCTCTTAATAAAACTATTTTCCACATTATTACAATTCAATTTTCCATATTTTCAAAATTAAGAAAATATGCTCACCGAATTTTCAAGAGTAATTCCTAACACCCTAAATCTTCGTTGTTCAAACGAGTCCACGAATTTCTTCACGTGCTCTAAGACCACGTGCACCTGTAGACATGTGATAAGCTCGTAAAATCGATGATATCACAATAACCCCACCCTTTCGGATTATCTAATCTCCTCCATTAACCAATCAATCACTTTTCGCACGACTTTTATCAACGGAAAAATGAAACAAATGCCTCCACATGATGAAGAGACGCCCCGAGATGCGGTCCTTCAGGTAACGCAGCAGTCGCTGCGAGGTACAATAGTTCAGAGGAAAAAACATCGAGAAAAGATGAGACGTAAAAAGTCAGGTCATTGGGTTCAAGCCCACGGATGCGGCGAGGTGGGAGGAGGAAAACGAGAGGATTCACCCGGTCGTGAGCCCAGCAAGACTCGGACAAAGGATTTGCGCGTGTTTTCAAAGCGACAGAGGGGGGGGGGGGGGGGGGGGGGGGGGGGGGGGGGGTAGAGAGACGAGAAACGAGAAGTCGGAGAACTGGAGTTCCGGTCTTCAGCTCAAATTCCGGAAAGGAAAGAGAGAAAAATCATTTCATTGCCTAATTTATTTGAATATTAAAAAATCTAACCAATATAGAGAATTGCTTTTTTTCATTCATTATTTATAATTTAAAGATAATTTTAATTTTTTTAAAATTATTTTTAAGCAAACAATCAGTTTATGATGATTGTCGCTTCGTTAATTATTTTTTAATTGATGAAGATAAAGAAATTTTGGTGTTAGTTTCAATTATTGATATTTTAAGTGAAATATTTCATTCAAATATAGTCAAGTAATCAATTCAGAGAAACCATTAATGTAGTCATCATAAGTACAAGTTTCAAGAGGATGCAATGTCTTAGAGCCTCTGTCATTGATCTCGATGAGTTTAAATTACACGGCGGGAATGTAATCGGAGGAGGAATATTTGCTAAGGATGTTTAGCCATTGTAGGTCAAAATTCAATTTCCCAGCTCATAGAAAAATTTCATAATTATTAACAATTAAATTCTCAATATATTGACAGGTAGGCGAGCTGGGTTAAAATAGAGCGATTTGAAATATCCAAATGTCAATATTTTTTTACTAACTAAAAATATCAGAATTTAGTGAACATCGGAAATCGTTTCATGTTTCTACACTCTTCCCCAAAAGATCTGTTTTCTTGATTACTTGTAATTTTCGATAGAAGTACAAAAACCGCATACTTTTTTTTTTAATAATCTCGTTTCGCGTTTAACTACTCGGTTCCACTGTGCAACCTTATCCCGGTGTACTCGCTCCCTAGTGCCAACAGGATGCGCGTGTATTATGTGTAGTAGCCATGCTCCACTGCCGGTCCGCCACTGCCATAAATAATAAGAGGACGCTGATGACCCCTCTCGTGAGGTACAGACAGAGGTGGTCAACCTTTTATGGGGTTTTATGGAGAATACGATTATTGATTTGGGGGGGGGGTCTCTGAGTCTCGGGGCGTTGGCGGTTTTTATGAGGGAATATAGATTTTCATTTTATCCGCAAGCGAATTTTTTCTAATTTTTTTTTTCGCTAGGTTTGTTCATTTTCATTTCCTCAATTCGCAATTATTACGATAATTAAAATTAATTTCGAGGAGTTGCGGGTGTGTCGCAACTGTGGTTAGATAATTTTAGTTGAGTGTTTGATGGGTGTAAGCGCATAATAAAGTAATTATGAATTAACAGAAATTAATTGAAATGCAGAATTGCGCATTTGATGAGAGAGATAATATTCGGAAGAAGTCGGGGAAAGTGAGGAATAAGGAGATGAGCTTATTTATTAATTTTTCTTTTCTTTTCAAATCCATTAAGAGAAAGTGTTGATCATATTTCAGTCGTTATCTCATCTTCAAGCGCAAATTAAATGATTCTTTGAACCAAGTAATTACCACTTCATCGTCAAATGTTCGTGCCCAAGAACCAAAGTTGCCAGGCGTTTTAACCCTTTGCGTGTCTTGAAACAACCCTTTCCTTTTTTTTTGTTCCATGTCTACACTCTTCCCCCATTCGTCAACGAATGAAGGTGAATTTCAAAACTCCCGCTATGAGGAGGAGATTTCAAGGCTTTATTTCGGCGCAACTAAAAATAACATTTACATTTCTCACTGGTTAGTCAATTGACTGTTCTGTTGCTTCGTGAATTGAAGTAATTATCATGATTGTCGTGTAGCGGGCGTAGTGTACATATACCGTTTCTTACCGACAATATACTCTGGTATTATCCTCGAACGGTTCCTCTTTGAATTCACTTCATTATGTCCTCTCTTCGTGTCTAGAGGTATCCGTTGACGCCTCTTTCAGGCAAAAATTTGGAATATTTCATGCAATTTTCAGTTTGCAAGGGAACTAGTGGCATTAATTGCTTCAATAGTAATTTTAAAATAATTTTGTCAATCATTTTATTTAACAAAAATGATCAAAAGTTGTCAAAGATGGGAAATCTATTTGTAATTAGTTATTTTTATAATGATGAAATTATTTATTAAGTTTGACTTGGAATTTGAATCTAATTTGATATCAATAAGGGAGTACAGGTAAATAAAAGCAGGAGATATTTCCGTTGGGAAAGAATGTTGGGTTGAGAGACAGATACCTGAAGATAATTTTTATTTTTATTCTTTTTTTTTCTAAATAATAACCATGGATCTATCATTACGGCCTTGAGTTCAAAGACTCGCTTCAATTTTCAATTGCAATCCTGTAACATCTCGCTTGGGATGGTTGATCTCACAATACCGCGTAATTTGAGTAGCAACTGTAATGATTGAATTACTTGTTATCATCTTACAACATATCTCGTGATTCCATTCATATTTATTTAGTTATATTTTCGTAGAGCATAACATGAAGATGAGACGTTCGCAACATTAAAAGCAGAGAGGGAAACATTTTCTTCTTAAATTTCGGTCTCGTTGAATGGCTCAATATTATAGCTATTACTAATGAATCTCTTGATGGATATAGTGATAATAATTAGAATGAAGAGTGGTCACGTCTCAGAGGGCAGATAGCATTCACTGAATCGTGCAGAGTGCAAGTGCATTGACTTTAAATATATTCAAGTGTTTTTTTTTTATTCATGCAGAATTTATATTGAGAGGAGTGAATCAAAGCCTCTTTGGTGTTCATCAACACCCACCATGTACTTGAGGTTTTTATTATCGTTCTTTGGCCAACACCCACTTGCAGTATTCAAGAAAATATAAATTTATGAGACGAGTAAATAGGCGGTAATTTTTTGATCAGCCGGTATGAATCATTTTCGCTCACATTTGGTATGATACTTTTGTTATGGTAATTTCATTGTTAGATAAGTATTCCTCAAATTTTAAGAGAAAAAAAAACATGTAGTCTTTAGCAACCATTTGTTACATGAAGTTTTTATCTATTTTGGTACTAAAAAATTAGTTAATTTCGTTAGCATCCAGGGAAATGGCGATTTTTTTGTCCAGACCTCAGCATAATTTTGTACAAAATATTCATGTTTGAATCAGAAATTTAAGTACATGGGACAACTCTTGTGTCCCTGTTCGCAAAATTTCAATTTTTTCCTCGGCTGTTCAGACAAGATTTTCCAAGCATCTGAAATTGCTTCCCAAAAAAGCCACAAAAAACAGGAGATTACATCACAAATGTAAACATTCGCGTTCAGCAAACAAGTCTGACTCTACCGTTTAACAAAGCCGAACATAGAGGATGTTAATGCCGAGAGTGAAATTGCAGTTTCAGTCGACGCACACATCGTCAAGCCCAGAAGCCTAAGACAGGCGTGGGCGAGACGTACGAGTCAAGTCTACCGGCCCATTCATGAAAGAGACCGGCACGGCAAACACAAGCCTCTATCTTTTTTCTTCATCCGTTATTGACCGTGCCCGGGAACCGTCTAAATTGCCTCAGGTGATTTACAACGATGTACCTGTCAATAGTACCTGTTTAAAGTCATGTTTCAGTGGCTCGTCTCGATGAATTAATTTTAATAATTTGACATTGAAAAATTCAATAGATCGTTGGGAAATTTTTTCCATGACGAATTAATTATTTTATCTATTATCAAAATGACCCGAAGCCCTGGAAAAAGTTCGTTTTCTGTCATTCTGAACGTGGATAGAAAAAAAAAATCATGTGATCCAGGGAAATTATTTTTAAAAATCGTTCACTATAGAAAGGAATTTCCTAATTTTACAAAAAAAATCAGACAAACAAATAGATTATTCTAATATGTTATATGCGGATAAAAATAGAAAAATAATTTGAAAACATTTTTAAAACAATGTTAATTGAGTAAAATTAAAAATTTAATCGAAATATTAATGGGTGTTCAGAAATATTAATGGCCGTTGATATTTATGGTTTGAAATCACGATTTGCGTGTTTATTCACATGAGGTCATAACAGACACTGAATTACTCATCGTGGGTCAAGGTTTTCACCACTTTTACGCTACATTTTCCATTTCAACCCATTAGCAACTTTAATTCCACTCCGCCACATTTTTAACCCCCCACTTGCTGTTACTGGGCCTTCGGAAGTAGCCGGGAAAGTCTGTACTTCCGCGATTATTCGTTGGATAAACCGCAAAATTGCATTCCCGAAAGTTTGAAATGTTCAATTGTGGAGAAATCAGGTCAACTATTTTTATTTTTGTTTTTTTTTTTTGGACGCCGAGGAGGGGATAATTAAACAAATGTTATCGCGGTAATTATAGCTGCTTGTTGATGCAAAGTTCAAATGGTCATGAACTTTAGTTGGCCTTAGCATTCGTTTAGAGTGTTTTCGGAGGGGGAAAATAATTATCGGGCACTGAATATTTATTTTAATTAGAACGAATCGTTCGGCAAATTTCATTCATTGTTTCAAAATAACCACGTGAAACTTCAAAGGAATGAAATTGATATTTTAAGACTCGATTGGACTCGGAATCGTATTTCGTATTCGAGAAAATATCAAAAATATTTTCAACATTTTCGAAACAAGTCTGATAATTTAGTGATTTATTTTATTTATGAGCCTAGTAGGAACATAAAATATAATTGACTCCTACAGTTTCGCAACCTCGCTCTTCAATCATTCGATAATTTCCATCCATTGATTTTTATTCATCCTCTCGCTAAAGAAAAATCTCAAATCGTGGAGCGAATCGTAGTGAAAATATCCGGCTTATTTCCATGCTTTCACGGAACGTATCGTAATTACTCTCTGGGTCGTTACGATACTTTTACTGTAACCAGCTTCTATATTTCATTACAATGAAAATTCCAGCGGCGAGGGAAGGAAGAAAAAAAAAACTTTCTCTTTGTTAAGTCCCGCGCACTTCCACCATTCATAAATCACTCCAAACTAAACAGCAGTTTCAATTTAACAATCATCATGACTAATGATCTCGAGACGGTCGAGCTACTCATTGAGGTTTATTACCGTTGTAAAGATCATCTGCTGTGTCCACACTCTGATTAAACTAATTCTCGAGTTATCCAAGCATTCGCAATTTCATTGCGTGCGATTCGGGCATTTCCATTGAACTCAAGCTGTACCTGACAGTACCAACTGCATAACAATTATTCGTTGTTTATCCGAAGTAATTGCATCGGGTCGATAAATCGGACAGATACTTGAAGTGCATCGGTATTGAATTGTATTTGTTTTTTTTTAGATTGTTCAATAGTAACAATTTTCGTTTAAACCATTGTGGAATTCCTTGAATCCCTCGCGTGTTCCATAGCTAATTTCCTCACTCTACTTGGATTATCATTCGCACTGAATTTTTCACATCGCTTCCGGGTGGTCACTAAATAACGATAATATTGCGGGCTGTTCAATAATTCTGGTCGTATCGAGTGAGTACGTCTCGAGAGTATGCCTTTATTTCTGCGTGGGTTGATAGGAGTGCTCGCTGGAAACTCGGATTTTATCAGTTTCATTGGACTTGAAACATGTGTTTGAATGGGAGATGGTGATAAAATGGGCTATGGTGGGGAATAAAGACATTGGAAAAAGATTAAAAGTACGGGTGAAGGGAAAATTATAAGCTAGGGAAAATGCAATCAATTTACGTTTTAATAGTTTTTTCATTGATAATGAAGTGGAATAAAATATATCAATTGCAAAGATTCTATTCAGGGAGAAATGATTTATTTAAATTTTTAAAGAAGGGTTTTTTTTCTTCCACTTTGATTGCATTTTTTAGGACTTTAAATGAGACCTAAGCTATATAAATCGTGTAATTTAAAACTTAAACCTGAAATTTATTTGCTTTTTCTAAATTTTTAATTGATCTTTGTTTCAAAAGTAAACATGTTTTGGAAATAAATAATCAGAATATCTTGAAATATTAAAACATCTGGAAATTTACGCAAGTGTTATTGGAATTTCGGGAGATAACGGGCAACATCAGTGCCCCAATAACCCCAAGAATTCGACACATCCCGCCCATAAATTACCCCCGGAATTCACGTGGAGCATGGCCAGATAATTTTTCTGGTTGAGAAGTGCAGTCCTGACCTGCGCTCTAGTAGAATCCTTCGTGTGGGATGTAGATCGATAATGCAGAGACAGACTGGCACCTGAACCTGTCTCCAGCATTCCTTGGAGTACTTGAATGTGTCCAGACGCCAGTTCCTATGAACATATTCAGTCATCCATGCGAGTTTTTATTGCCAGCGCGTGACGAGAATTGACGATAATCCGCGCCAAAAACTGACACTTGGGCCGGTTAACTACTTCGCTAAATAAAAGTATCAGGCGCTGTAGCATGGGGAATATTGAACTATTTTTACCTCTGAATTGAATGTTGATGTTGAGTTAATGGCGTGGGAATAGAGGAGTTTATGTTATTCGTTGTTCGAATTATTCTGCTCTGGAAACTTGTTTATGGGTTCAGGAAGTTGTTGAAGAGTTGCAGGATTTGCTCATCTTCTCTACCTCATCATCAATTTTTTAAATGATTTGACATATTCATGAACATGACAAAATACTTGTAGCTTTCGTCCGTAGTTTATTAACATAAATTTAGATTTGTCAATGTTGCAATCGAATTTTAACAATTTTTTTTTATGAAAGCCAGTATTTCCAGTATTTATTCACACGTCAAAATGTATGAAGCATTTTCATTTAATTCAAATTTACCCAATTGACAATTCAAGTGTAGTTATTTCTTATTTTTCCGGAAATTTCTAACAGCGGATGAGTTAATATTGAATTAATGATGTGTGGTAGAGGAGTTTGTTATTCATTATTTTTCCTTGTTTTCTCTGTCGTCAGAAAGTTGTTATTGCGCTTGGGTTTACTCATCATTCTATCTACTTTGTCATCAATTTAAAACAAATTTTATCTGTAGACTGATTTGAAACGTTCCTAAATGCTCAAATTTAGATTGTATTTTTCCTACAACATTAGCATTTTGCACACTAGATACAACCGACTCCAGTTCCTAGTTTATATTGTCGTCTAATAAAAGGGTATGTTGTCATCACGAGACATTGCGTCACCCCTACATGCCGCATTACGACAATTTATTGCACTCTGTATCACTTGAATATACCTCGCTCTGAATATCAAAGTGGGAGAAATGGAAGTTCTTATTATTCGCGTTAATAGTCTCAATGTAGAATTCTCGGTTGTTATCAGTAATAATTAATCACAGGAATATTCAATTTACATGAGGGACATAATCAATTGATGAAAAATCTTTGTTTTATTCTGTTTGATGTTGGGCGATGAACCGTTGAGTGATCATAGAAGTTAATTGAATTGGCAGTCAAAGAGTTCTTTGTTTTCTCCGGTGCCCTTACCTCATGAATTTTGTATGTCCTCAGGAGAAACAAATCCGCACATTAATCCCTTTATCTGATTGGGAAAAGACGAGACTGATTGATTTAACAAGCGAAACTTCTTTCGAAATGATCTATTTCCAATGAGTCAGTTTTAATTTAATACCTCACAATCTAAGCGAGTTAGCAGAATTTTTATTATAACTTTTTTTTTTGTAAAAATTGAGAGAAAATTGAGAGCTACAACTCTAATTACGAAACTTTCGCGGTCTTTCTTAGTTTCGGATGTCATTAGCAAAATTCGGCGAAATGGTAATTTGATTTAAATTGAAATTTATTGTTAACATTTTTTTTTTTAATTCAACGATTTCCATCGGAGAATGAGCGATCGAATCCCATCGCCGGGCCATTCACTCGATTCCGGATGGACTATCCTTCAATCATCACAAAACATTGCATCACCAATCGTTTGATCTAATCATTTCTTTGTGGGATTGTTATCGCCGACTGGACGTGAATGGTCGTCACGCGGTTGTAAATCAATATGTCGATTACTTTTATTCGCGAATAAAAATACATGAAAATAATGATAATAGTGATAATGGTTATAAAAGATATATCCGACTTCTCTACTGAAACTATCAACAGGAATTTTCTCAAATTAATTTTCTAAAAACGTTCAGCGTATCTCTAGAAACGAGAGACGCACTAGTTCGCAATTATGCTAGTCTAGAAAAAGATGTCGTCTGGGTTGTCAGCGGTGCGTAGAGATGAGATTGTTAACGGCTTGTTGAAATCTTCTCATCGACTCACATATATTCAGGGGAATGGGGTGAGCAGCCCAATTGTGGACCACTTAAGGCCCTTCAGAGAAATTGCTACAATTGATTGCCAATTAAATAAGGATTTTTTTAAATGAAAAATAATAGATTTCGATTAGTTGAATTCAGATTTAGTGAATTTTTAGGAAAAATAGAACAATTTGTCTGAGGATCAATTATTGTTTCTTGTAACGGTTCAGAGCACCTGAATATATCTCAGGTTGTGTATGAGAGCGGTGGACAGGTTAGGCTGGGCCCTTCTCTCTGGATTAAACTATACGCGGAGGCGGCAACAGGTGCTCCCGGGTCACAGTTCGATGCCCGGCAACCCTGTTCTCTCTTTCTCATTCTCCGCTGGTTTTCCCTCTCTTGGTTATCGGGATACCGACTCTTCCGCCTTTCGCTCACTTCCTTTTTGCATTTGAGACATCGGTAATTATTTATTCTTGGCGGGAGCCGGGTTTATCAGGGATCTCATCGTTGGGATCAATCAAGTTGTGTTTGTTCACCATCAGCCGTGGAGTTTTGATGATTTTCAAGATTTCTTCGATCTTTCAAGTGGTTAATGAAATGGCACGAGAAAAATTTGAAAAAAATCACATAAGTGATTCTCAAATTATAGTTTGCACGATTTTATTTTTTTGTTCATACATTTCTTGATACTAAATTATTAATGATACTTGGTTATAAAAGGGTTGACTGAAAAATATTAAATCTAGTGTTGGGGGATTGCTACCCATTCTAAGATATTTCAAATTATTGCATATTTTATTCAAAAGCTCAGTAATTTTTCTTTAACTTAAAGTGTAATATTCCTTTAATTTTTGTCCAGATGGAATAAAAAATATATTTTGTTCACTGTAAGACAAAGTTTTCGCCAAAAAATGTTGAATGTGTTTACAAAAAAATTTTGTTTTAATTGCATTCACTATAAATGTAAAACTTTCAAATGAAGAATATTACGTTAATTTTCAATTTGAATTTTTAATTGTCTTCTCTCTTAAGTTCTCACAAATTCGTCCATCCATGGCTTCATCCGCCCTGACAATCAGTTAAATTTCAACAGAAGTGTCCCCCAATTTCTCTGACTAGACCAGCCCCTGCATTTCGTCTATTTTTTGTTCCGATTGAAGGAAATTAGTAGATAATCGAGGGGAAGAGTAATTTTCCGGCGCAGCTGTTGTCGCAGTCATGCAAGCGAGCTTTCCCTCGGGCAAGCCACCCCCAACAGGCGAATCGATACCCACAATAAACGAGTGACGTGTATGGAAAAACCGAACAGGAGGAGAGGGTCACCTTGGGCAAGAAAATCGAAGGGCATTTTAGCATTGAAAAAAAAATTGCAGTGCGTTCGTGAAGTCCAAGGGTTCCAGCCCGGGAGGGGAATTGAACCCTTCGACTTGTCTCGATCTCTGAGGGAGATTGTCCCACCTGAGTCATGCATTTATCGACCCTCAGGGTTGATAGGACTCAGTTTTTCCTGTGTGAAACCGGCTTTCGGATTGTCTGTTTTACCGAGCGTGGGGCGACCACGTTTGAACGGTGAGCGGGGGTAACTCCAGATGGCGGATGGCTACGGTCGAGAGACCTTTATCGTTGAGGAAGAAGTTATTGCGATGTGGTGGCGGTAGAATCGACCGATTGACGGAATTTGAACGTTTGAAAATTCTCTGCCTACCGGGACGAATTTATTTGTTCCTTCAATAATGATTTCATTGTCTATTAAAATTTAATTATCGAAAGAAATTACAGGGGTTTTAGTTTGATTCGAACGAGAGTCATTTGTTTCATATTAAACGTCAATAATAATTCAGAATTTTTAATGATTACGAAGAAGTTTATAGAAACCTGGAGAGGCGAATTAGGTATAATTTTGTCCACTTTTCAAGGGATATGCACAATTCAAACTTTTATTTTTTTCTTTAATTTAGTTTGGAGACTTCATAATATGGGAAACTCTCAACCGTATTTTACATGTAACAATTCTTCGGTTTTCGCAACAAATGAACTAAAATGAAATTGATAAAACAATGCTCACACGCAATAAATAGTTATTTTTGCATTTCGTTGGATAGGGTAATGAAAATAACCTGTTTTTCATTTTGAAAAAATCAGGTGTTCAGGAAAGTAATTTTAATCACTTATTTATTTTTTTTCATAACCAAAAGCGTTTAAAATTCTATGAATACATTAAAAAACTTGAGATAATTTAACGAACTCAATTCTCAGTATTGCTCGGAACACAAATTAGTAGGCATAAATAAAAATAATGGAATTGCTCTCTAAAACTCGTCAAATGCGGCTGAGTCTTGGACACAATTGTCGTGTTATCCCTGAGCAAATTTGAAGAGTACATGCGTAATTTGAGTTGTTTACACGAGATAATTAATAGGCTAGTGTTTGATCAGACTTACCAGTGGATATGGGTGGGCTTGGCGAAGGTAGCTGGCGCGGTAGCTGAACCACTGGTTGAAGAGGAATAACCCTAATGAAACACAAACAATTTACTAAGACTTCCAAATTGATCTATTAATTTTGCTTTAGCTGGCTCAAATTGACTAATTTCTTTGGCTTTGGGGAAAGCTTTGGGGGCTTGCTTACGGTATGAGACTCATGACGCTACTTAGCATCCACCCAGACTCGGAGACCACTGAGGCCATCGCGAGAATTCCACCCCGAATGTATTTGTTCCAGATATCTTTAAAGAACAGTTAGGAAACATGAGTGGGGTTCATCGACATTCCAACTCCGTGCTATCGGGAAATATTTTTCCCCCAGTTTACCTCGCTGATCGGGAAATGGCTAGTTTGCTATCTTGATGGAAAGGCGGGTTTGTGTTTCGATAGTTGATCATGGTAATTTTAACGAGTGATGATTTTAATCAATCCGGTGGGTATAATTAATGCAACAAATGTTGATTAATATTTTATAGCGCCAGATACCGATTTTTGAGGAAGAAAGTTTAATTGATACAAGAAAGTCTCTTGAAAATCTCTTGAAAATCTTTTGATTCGTAATTTTTCACTTATTTCTTTGACTTATTTTTCTACGTCGGGGAATTTTCGGTAGAAATAATTGTTCTCATAGTAAGGAAACGAAGTCAGTCTGTGTTAGAGAACATTTGACATTTCATGGATACTAAAATTTATAGCACTGTTAGAATGGAAGACATAATTTCTAATAGTAAAAAATTATCTGGAGAAGAGAGAATTCCTCAGCATGAGCATGAAATTATTTATTAGAAGATTTACTGATTTAAAAGATTGACACGTGAATATTTTCTTGTACCGAGTCAATCGTCTTTGTCTAAAGCAGATTTTTCAGTCAATTTCATCTGAATTTCAATAGGCGGATGAGAGTTGTCATTTCTACGGCTCAATGTGTGTCGTAGAATCGACGATAATGTTGGCTTCCGTTGGTGCACAAGAGATATCCGCAAACACACCTAACTTTTACTCCAAATAGATAATGAGAATGCAATTGGTCATCGACCTCGTAGTTTTACATGAACAAAGTGTAAAAATATTCTCAACAACGAAGGAAAGAATTTTAATTTAAAAATAGGACAATCGAGTTTTGAATGAAATTATTGCAACTGAAAAATATTAGATAGCTAATTTTGCACTTTATTCGATGGGATAATGGGAACAACCAGTTTGCGATTTTTAAAAAATCAGCTATTGAGAACAGTGTAATTGTAATGATTTCCACTTAATTCCAAAATTATCATTGATTTTCTCATCGAATTGTTAATTTTTCATTTACGAGATTTTCGGAAAGTTCTGTAAGAATATCGAATGTTCAAAAATTTCTCAATCAAACGATGATATATACCGTCATTGAATGAATGAATAGAATATAGAGTCACAAATTCAAACGTCAATCTTCAGTGCATGATAATTGGTGCGTTGGTCGTCTGTGTTGGCAAAGTGACATTAGAAAGGCACTTGGCATAAGAAATTGATGCGTGGCAACACTTGGAACGATATAAAAGGTCCGTTAACCCTCCAGCGATCGTTGATATAAGCGTCGAGTGTACAGCATATGTTTGTTGTCGCATAAAGAGATGAAATAAAATGAGAAAGGGGGGGAAAAAAATACAACAGGAATTCGCTTCGATTGCGACGATTAATCTTGAATCCTTAAATATCTCCAACTGTCGGGTTGTTCTTGGAAGTCGAGTGGCGCCTCGAGTACTGTAGTCGCCTCTCGCTGACGTGCAAATAGCCCCCCGTCCCGTGTCCCTGTTCTTTCTGCATTTAATTGACTCTCAATCGTGATCCCGAATATGTCACTTTATCCCAGATTGTTTTAATCCAAATTTTTTTGAGCATGCATTTTGCTCTTTAGTGTTATGATTCCACTGACTCAATGAGAAGTCAATGGGGGCTCCGTTAAATTCATGGACGAGGGTCATCGATTCGGGCCACTGAATAGCTTAAAAAAACTGAAAGTTTATTGCCTTTTCTGCTGTAAGAAAATAACAATTTGGCCAGAAATGTATTGACCGAAAAATTAATATTCATTTGGGTAGTACATTGAAATGTTCTGCAAGATAATTAAAAGCCTGATTTCTCAGCAGTTTGAATGGGTTAGGCCAAAGTGGCCTCAAGTTTCCTGATGGACCAAAATCCTAAATAATCGAAAAATCTTAAAAGTACAAATCACAAATAATATTGTAAATATTTTTAAGAACAATATTCTATTTCTAGTTGAAAAAAAATATTCGTCGAGGTCAACTTCTTGCCAATTCAACATTCTCACTCATTGAATTTGGCATTTACTTATACTTATTCTGGTTTTGGTTCCGAATGGAATCGAGTGTCAGGGCCTCAATATACAAAATTCTGGTACCTTCGCTGTGATTTGCTGAACAAATTCACTCACTCCTGCTCCACAGACATTTTAAGATTTATTCGCATGATTTTTAACCATTGAGAATCCTATCATCAATTAAGATTCAGCGGAGATGAATGCCAATGTCATAATACCACTCCTCCTTTGCGACATCATGTCATAAACAAATTTGGAATTAATGAGACAAAACAGGTCGTCAGGCACTTCGATAAATCGTGAATCTCCCCACTCGCTCTAATGGCAAATCTCCATCAATAATTTGCATGCCATTTTCCAAGTAATTACGTATTAATGCGACGAACTGATTGACTTAATCCCAGAATCAAAAGCATCACTTCCTGTCAATTTTTTTACTTCTCTCAATGTTTTTCCCATCAAGTGCTTATCTCCGATGAAACTCGCTGGAGCGTTTTCGAGTCCATTAAAATGTTTTTCTCTTGTTGCTTGCTTGACATATATCTACCTGAGAACCCTATTTATATCATTGCAAATTTAAATAATGGAGATGCGTGCGTTTAGTGTCTGACAACTCATTTTTTTAGTAATTTTAGTATTGAGGACTTTTTATTCTACACTGCAACTTAACATTCAAGACCAAAATGATAACGTGAATGAAAACGTTTAAAGTAGACTCAAATGTGTCGAAAATTGAGCAATAAGTTTATTTGAATTTTCAATGATTTTTCGAATTTTTAAATTCACTGCCAAAAGTGAACGTTTATTTCATTCATTCAGTGTATTGAAAATTTCTTAGTTTTTCTCCCACTGCCTCGTAAGTTGACCTAATGTTTTATTTTTTTCACCTCAGGAAATTATTATTACAAATTTAACGGATTTTTTTTTCTCATTTTTCTTCTCACCCATTCCAGTTCCGGTGTTCACTGTAGCCCTCTCTATTTTCTCCTCTTCTGCCTGAAGTGTCGCGCTGAATTTGAATGGGTTTTCTGAGAAGGCCCCGTCCACGAAATATGTCCCTTTTAGTCATCTCTTGCTTTTACAGTTCCCACCACCAGAAGATGTCCACCAAGAAAACAACGGCTCGAAGGAAATCATTGAATAAAACGTTTGATTTTTCATTCTCCTTCAGCACATGATTTCGTAATCGAGCCTTTCTTCTAGCGGATGTGGACGCGTAATCATGAGGAGTCATAATCAACCTCCATTACCATTTTTTTGTCCCCTACTTGTTCACATACACATCGCTAGTACAATAATTAATCTTTCTTTTTTATCCAAGATTCAATAATTATTTGTAATTCTTGCCGATCTCAATGAGAAGAAAACAAAATGAGTCGTTAAAAATCCATCAAAATAGAAGGAACGGATAATGTAAAAATTTAAATTTATTCGAAAGTTAAATCTATTTTTGAAGCGTTGAAAACCAGGTGGAACAATAAAAAATCCACGTGGGCAATGGTAAATGGGGGGGTTGACTCGTGTATTTTCAGTCCACCCTAACGCATTCCTCGTGACTCGTTTTACCTGTTAATTTAATATTTCCCCTGGAGCAATAGTCCCTCCAGACAAAATACGCTCACCAAGTCACCAGCCATGTTAGAGTTACGGTTTTATTTGATAAAGGGGTACACAGCTGTATTATTTGCAATTATTTTTTTGTCTTTTATGAAGAAAAAAAAATTGGTTGTAATTAATCTTTGTTGGGTTGAAGGTATTAATTTGTTATTTTTTGCGTGGTTGACCTTCAAACGGATTCTGTAGACTTGAAAAATTAATTAACTTGGGGAAATTGAATATATGTATTAAATAGTGCAGCTGATCTCTTACAATAAATGAGAGTTGATCAATTTAGGTAATGTACACAATTTTTCCAAGATTTCAGCAGATTCAAATAAAAACACTCTTGTATTTTAAATTAATTGAGGATTTCACGGTAATTTGATACTGAATATTCATGTTTTGGTTTAAAATTCCACCAAATCCAGGAATTCTCCTTTTTCTACTACTTAAAACCTTAAATGTCATGGAATTTTCACTGAAACCTGACATCTCATTATTTTTTTTTCCTCTCTGATTAAAATTCAATGTCACTCTTCTCCGAATTCTTACTTAACTTTACAAAATATCGGTTTAACAAAAAACCGCATTAACTTTTTGACAATGGAACTTCTAGAATCGATCGCCTGAAAATTCTAGAAAATAGTGTAAACAGGGTAGAACAATTTTCACAAAATTCAAACCGATGGGAACGCTCGACACCGTCAGCGGGAGCCGAATGAAGTATATCCAAGTAACCACCAACCGGGCGCATTCGGCTCACCTCGGCGTTCTCCCCGTGTCTAAAGTGGTACATATACTCCGCCACCCCATTCCCTCTCTCTCCAACTCCTGCGAATGCCCAATCACTCACTCTCTCGCACACTCGCGGCATCGGTATTCCAAAGTCTCTCTCGATTCCACACAAACACACAGAGGGGAGAAGTTGGCGCGTCGAGTGGAGCCGGCTGGGTGGGCGGCAGTTGTCCAAGCAGTCCCAGTCTGCGGCGGGGCGACGTGGTCTACACTGGCCTCAGCGACATCGTGCGCGTCCTCCTCCCGCCATATGCGCCTCACTCGTCCCGTCGTTTTATATCTTTAACAATCCACCAATAATCAACCAAATATCGATACTTGATCAACGCAAATTCAATGAACAACGCGAGACGAAAAACATTCGCATGAAAAACAAAATTGAAATGTAACGATTTAACCCCGCACTTGACGACAGACTATATTAATTATTGAGTAAAAGATGCTCCTCTTATTCGGTGAATCAATTTGTGAACTCGTTTATTATTGTATTGAATTGATAATTTGTGGAGGAATTGGTGGACTTTGTGGGAGAGGCTTGGAACAGCTGGTTCGCGTGTTGAGCGAGTGGAGGGTCTATGGAAAAAGGGGAGGCGTGTCTGACAGTTCGCACTGGCCGCGTGACTCATAGACGCGACCTTCGGTGTTTTGGATTTTCGCGGGTGATTGGGGAGGTAGTGGGATCAAACGCGACCCGTGGGGGTCTATAGATTCCGCGCAACGAATCGACTGGGAGAGGGAGGTTATGTCGTCCTGGTTGAGTTTAAGTCCAGGAGGATACTACGGCCTTGACACGCACCTGTGGGACGAGTGTCTGGGGGTTACGGGATAACTCAGGTATAAGGGGAGTGCCAGGTGATTCTGGGGATAGGAGTCTACTGCCATGTGTGGAATTTTTGGATTTTTACGGGGTTTTGACGATGAAATTTAAATAAAAAGACAGGGGATAAATATGCTTACCAGAATTTTACAAAATTTCTAGTAATTTTAATTTTTATTGATTAACCGGGTAGAAATTGATCAATCCCATTGGGTTTTCAGCGAAATTTTGAATTTTCTATGCCGAGATTCGTCAAATTTTAATGGAGCCGTAACGCCACAAAAATTTGCAAGAGATGTACTGAAAACTTCAGTCAAAAATATTTAACCGTTGAAGTAAAAACTGAAATTTCACGAAGGATTGATTGGTCATTTTCAGAAAAGTCATATTAAATTTCAGATTTCCAACAATTTCTCAACCTTCTTGAATTGCCCATCAATACCTTGGCATTTTCTATCATTTTCTTTTTTTTAAATTCTTTGTGAATAGCTAAATTTCTGTTGATGACATAAAGACGATTTTCACGTTCCCAACACCGGAAATGAGAATTTAAATTGATTGTATTTCTTTGGTGTATCCATTTGTATTTCATGGGCCAACGACAGTATTTATTTTTGATTTGTGTGTCTCTATTTTGGCTTCTTCGGCTGCTCTTCACTCTCTCGGTATCCCCCTCCCCTCGAGAGGGTGGGGGCGACATCAGTTCCTCAAAGTCGTTAAGTATTTTTTTCAACCCGTTGAATTTTGATTTTTTTTCTCCACTTCTCCTTTCGTCTGTTGAAATTTTGTTGTGTCTTCATCGTCGGCCAATTAAGATGAAAATTCATGGTCCCTCAGTCACGCCGGATACTCGTTGCAGGATATAATGTTGTTTAACTGTACCAACGACAGTTTATTTAGTGCATTAATTCGCACATCTGACACGTGCCAGTTGTGAGCCGCTTCAGCGATATGTTCTGACAACAGGATCCCCTCATTTTGTCCTTGACATGGAGAATTTATCGTCTTATGGTATTTACGGATGTAGCCTTGAGAATTTTTGTTACTTTATTTTGTCCTCTTATGGAAAATGCTGGGGTATTGTTTGATGGACAAATTAGTGGGAATTTATCAGGGTCTCATTCATTATTCATTTTTGTAGGCATACACTTCCGGATAGTTATAATGTAACTCTTTATCTAGTTCGATATGATTATAAATAGAGTTTGTTATAAAATATTTTTAGCTAATTTTGAACATCTCTAAGTGATAATTTCTATTCCAAAAAATACTATGAATAATTCATTGTAAATGATTTTTTCTCCGAGCTAATTAATTGCAATTACGCAAGGATGTGAAATTGAAATAAGTCTTTTTTTTTTTTAATGAAAAATAAAATTCTTAAATTGAGAATTTTTCCTCTATCTAGAATATCAAACAAGCATTGCACATAATTAATTCCGGATGCGGTGAGGATTGAGGTAATGACGCAAAATTGTCAATGTCTCGGAATTTTTTCCTGGTCACGCTTCATCGTCGAATATGTCAAGGGCTCTCTCCTCTTTCACCATATTACATTTAGAGATTTTTTAAACGTGACGCTGAGACGATGATTTCAGTCACTGAATCCTTTAATTGGCAATCGCACATACGATATTAAAAGGATCTTAACATCCGGGTTATTAGTTCAATTGATTTGGGGCTGTGGTGAATACGTCTTCTCTGCCTTTTCTACTGTTGTTTTTGTTTCATTTTTGGTGAAATGTTTGGCAAATGCCAGCGGACCAAGGGGGAAATGAATTGGGAGACAATTTAATTATGTCGACAATAAGTCTTTCACTATTTTCCGCTTTCACTAGTCGTCACACATCGTCGAGTGATTAATCACTGGGTGTAAAATCTTAAATAGACTTTTCTCTGAATTTTCCCCTCTTCGGGGTAAATATGTTGCCACGATGTCGTACGCAGAATCGAAAATAGTAAATTTATCATGCACTGTTAGTAGAAAAAAACGAAATTTCATGGATAGTTGATAGTTGATTGGTAATGTTTTAAAGTTCACCAAACTATAAAAAAAAGTGTAAAGTTAACATTTCAAAGTTTTATTTGTCCTCTCGATTTAGGAGTTTTTAATCATGGTCTATGGAATATTATTTAAATTGTTTAAAGAGTTTGAATAGGAAAAATAATGCGTGAAAATAATTTATATTTTTGGTTTAAACAAAATATAACTCCAAGTCTAATCGAGTTTACGGAAAACTCTTTATAGTTAATTTTGGATGATTTTTTTTAATTTATCAGAAAAGTAGAGCTAGTTTGAATGTAGGAAACTATGTGGAAAAGTATATCAGTTATTTCAGAGCCCTTTCAGGACCATTTTGCCACCAGTGAGAAGCATTCGCCGTGCGCACGATTTTCACGTTGTGCTGTATATCATTTTATACAAGGTACAATTGTGAATGTTCTTCTGTGTGCATTGGAAAGGGGTACGATTGATACGTCACGTTGAAAAACGGTAAAATGTCCATGTCGATTTGTATCCGTCGATACGCGTCTCTGGCTGTTGATAAATGACTCCTCGGGATTTGCTCATCCTCACAGTCATTTGTGAAGCATCAGGGGAGAATCATCAACGCTCTGATGACTTCATTTGAAACAATGGGGACTCGTTTGAATTTCATGAATTTTCAATTACTCTGGAATACACTTAGAGATGAATTTGGAAGATTTGTGGGGTTAACAGTGACGGGTTGAGGATGTCGCGGTGACTTTTACAGTTTCAACGATATTAAATAATCAACTTAATTAATTATATTGCGTGAGAAGTATTTTGTAAATAATCAAAGTCATTTAATTTATTTGTAATTTTTAACAATTATAAAATTTGATGAAATTTATGAAGATTTCTTCAATGACGAGTAATATGTTTCGTTTTCAAGTCGAAATGATAAAGAAAAATATTGAAAATTGGGCAAATTCTTGCAATTTATTTTACCAATTTTGTATTTATAAAAAAAATCAACGCTAGCTAATGTTCAGATTTAATGTTGAGTTTGTAAATACATTTCCATTGAAATATCAAAGATCGTTCCTCATGAGCAATCCCATTTTCTTCAATGCTCAAGATCAATCAGGAATTCCATGAACGATTTCATTTCAATCTAGCTCAACAGGGGCATCTAATTTAAAGTCTCATAAAAAGTAGGAAAAATTGGCAGAAATGGTGTTACATTTTTTTATTTAAGTTTAAAAAAAAGTCTAACATTGTAGATTATACTCTGAACATGATTGTACAATGTAATTTCTCGTGATTTTTCACATCTGTCGCTCTGACACTTGTTACCAGTCTTATCGACACTGAACTACCGATTGCTACCGCTCCACTGGGTCCTCCACTCTCACCTTAGCAATAAAAAGTTGAACTAAAATAGGCGTACAACGGCATACAGCCGGCCCATTTCTGGACATCTTTCGCAATGTCTGGCTCAACGTGCAAAATGGGAGGAAAAAAAATGCAAGGAAATAGTAGCATTCGAGAGTGAAAGACGTAACCAGTTAGCAAAAAATGTAAATTCCCCGTTGTCGTACATCATCCTCTTTACGATACCCCAAGTCCTTTGAGAGGTTCCCAGCTTCGGGTTCTTCTCGGCTGACAAAAATGTTGTGTTATTATTTCAAATTAATTTTTACCATTGCGCAAGTATAATAAAAACGAGTATTGCTTGCGGTGGGTTTCTAAATCTGGTGGATAACGATATACAGGGTGGGCTCTTTAGCACTCGTTTTTGGTTTAGTTATACAGGCTACGGTCTAGACTCGGTGTGTAGATTTAACGAAAAATTACAGCGAAAAACCAAAAGAGTATTTATGATTTCCGAGAAGACACGGAGCAATCGATTCCTCCGAATTTCACCATTTTCACTCTTATTTTTAATCATCAATTACTCAATATTGGTAACGACGGTAGTAGCCATGCGGTTAGAGTGCTAGACTGGCATGCCGATGACCCGAGTTCGCTTTCCGTCACCGGCAGTCAAAATTTGTAAAAATTTGTAGCACTCTGATCTCACGATTCACTGCCGAGCGGTAGTCTCGTAACAGGGATGACTGTACCTGGCCAAGGTTTTCCCTTCAGGGTGAGGTTTTTCCGTGGTCCTTGGCGAATGCTGTACACCGGGTCGGGGGGTGGGAAGGGTAAATACGTAAAAACCCGCAAGGGTATACGTGAGGACAGGAAATTTTTTTTTTTACTCAATATTGGCAAAGGGAAATTTAAAAAAAAATCTTCATTCTCGACTAGAGAAATAAATAAGGGTCACATCAGGTCCGGAGAAGGTTACCCAATTTCAAAAGTCCGGTACTAGTCCGGCAACTGGGGGACTTGTAACATCCGTACATTATCAGGTGTAAAACGCTTTGGTAGACTCTGGCCACGTCGCGTCAATGAACTCCTGACCTGACAATAATAATATTCTTATTATTATTAACTATATCCGGCATGCCGTACCTCAACCCCTAGCAAGACTTAATCCGCTGTACCGGAGAATGGCTTTATCCAGTATGCCAAATTCAGCCAGATCAAGGCCTGATATACAAATCATATGGAATGCTTTACTCTGACAAGCTTGATAGAGCCCCAGTTCGGTCCTGATTCGGATTGACTGGCCCCGTGTTACTTGACTTTTAACCAATCCGGCCCGGCTATGATACCAATCTTGCCTTACGAAGTTTCTACCCGGATTGTGTCAGCAGACAATGATAATTTAAGCGTGTTTAATTTTTTTTCACTCCACTTGTTTGTAATTAAATAATCAAAAATAATCATCAATGCGGGAACCGGAGACGGAACATTTAATGCTCTTCTATGAATATTCAATTCATATTTATTTATGATAAATATGGAAATATCAATGTTCTCCTGAAGAAAAAACTTCTAGAACATTTAGAAAGATTGTCTCAATCAAATGTTCGAATTGTGCAAAGCGCACTCGTTTCGAGTGGGTGTTTAATCGAAAATTCTGGGAAAGGTGCCACCCACGGACTATCTCCACTTCGTAATGGCATTACAAAACCGTTTTTGTCCTTCTAATATTATCAAAATCCTCTCTCCGATTATCCGATATGGAGCGCCGAGTGATCTCCCCACTTGATAACACCGATTGTTTCACCCTGTGTGCCCGCCAGTTACGCATCATCGATCGTCTCTAATCGCGAGTGGAGATTATTTAATGCCCGAGCGAGCATCCAGTGCCATTCCGATAAATACGTTTATCTACGGTTCTATTAAGGTATTTTGCAATATTCTATCAACGGTAAATCCTAAAAATCTCTCGATACTCAAAATTCTACCAGAAATCGGTACTACCCTTAAAAACCGGAGAAAACCCGTAAAAAATTTGGATCCGTATTTTAAAAAGGGAGAAAATATCATAATTCTCTGCACACAATCATTCATAAAAACTAAAAATTCCGCAAATGAGTTTTTTTTTTACTACAAATTTAACGATTGAATTGAGTAAAATGTTGACAATACTTCCCCCATTCAGAGTAAAATGACAGTAGTATTGATTTATGGATAAAAATGAATTCGTCAATCAAGAACTATCCAGGAAATCCGTGGGCGAACTGGTCTGTGCAGGGCGTATGATACAACCACAGGACAATTACCCCAGAGCATTCGCCAATGGCATATCTCCAACACGAATAGATGAATTCGAAAGACTAGATTTGACATTTTTTCCATTCTCTCACGAATGAACGGCTCGTTTCGGTGCCATTGCAAACTCGATTTTGCCCCTTAATCAGGCGATACCGACCACCGAGTCCTTACACCCAACTCGAAGACACCCGGGAGGCTCCCACGTACGTTTAAAAACACGTACAACACCACCTTTCCATTTAAGGATCGATCGACTCCTCAAAACGCGCGTTCGACTGCTTTTCTTATTACCTCAAACCATGCTATTTTAAATGACACGTCAATTATTAATTTTATCGGCGCTACGGGTAATTGATATTCAGATAGCAAAGGTTTGAGGTGGCATATCATTTTGTAGTCATGATTTTATGATTTTTAAAAATAACAAAACGGTGACATAGACGGTTAGAGCACTTTTCGTCCCTGGCGCCCGAAATAGTATATTATGTATCGAGGATGATGAGTGGCGCATAAGTCCGAGTTTGAGGTTAAATGCACGATTTTCAGCCGAGGCGAAGCCGAGGCTTAAAA